>JASXSY010003229.1:0-62551 GCA_034509805.1 Sipha maydis
CAAAATAATTTGTTTTATTTCTTTCTTTGATGTATTATTTAAATTAAATTAACTATACAATAATAATAATATTAGTAGTAAAGTTTATTTTTAATAAAGTTTAAAAGACAATGTTTTTCAAACTGATTGTGTTTTAGTTATAAACTATGATTATTTTACACACAATTATAATTTATGTTGTTGTATAATTGTATTAATTGTTTGATGCAAAATATTACTTATATTTTATCAAATTATCATCAACAGAAATTACAAGTAGCAGTTAAATCAAATTACACGTGCGTTCGAATCTAAATATTTTATTTAACCGGCATGCCTACCTACGAGTCTACCTATAACTGCTTGTTATAAATTAACAAAACTAAGAGATGAAGTGAAGTCAGCAGTTAGGGTAAAATATTGTTTTCGCGAATTTATGATTGTGAAACTGTGTTTGATTTATTGTTTATTGATTCTTGACAATTAATTGATTTTTTTTTTTAACTCTATCGACAAATTGATGATTAGATATTTTTTACTTTTGTGGCTAAACACCTATATTATATTATGACATACAGAATATCAACACTAAAATAAAATTATTTTTGACTTGTCTTAGAAAACTGTCTCACGTTTTTAGTACTTATTTCTTTTTAAACCCAAATAGTGCGGTTTAAAATGTTGTATTTTACTTTTTAATAACAATTTGTAATATTATCTTTTTAGATTTATATTGAAAAAAATCAAATTATAATCGAGTAGGAGACAATACATACTAGAGTTTAAATCAAAAAGTCAGCAATTGTGATTAACGAGACAAAAGAAAATGTGACAGAACAGGAAGAATCGAAAGTTGATAAGTAAACTGGCAACGATTGTTACCAAGGAACTGAAAATCAGTAAATAAGTATAATCTAAAGAGAGATAGGAGAGAGCAATTAAATATTTTGTATTCGATTATAACTTAATAACTAGAATTAACAACATAAAAATCATTAAAAATTGATTATAGCTACCTGATGATTGCTATAACAGCTTGTTAATTTATAGCTTTTTTAATTTATATAAATCAATTATTAAAATATTATCTATTTAAATAACAATGAAATAAGTTAAAAATAAAAATACATCTTACCGTAATTAATAATTAATCTACTTAAGTGCCAATTATGCTTTATAATATTATAGTTTATAGTATACACAAGACGATATGAGAATATTTAAATGTTGTATAAACAAGAAACTTCTGAATTATTTGATAAGTACCTTCTTTTATAATATATTCCACTTATTATAAGTTAATATACAAATATATTTTCGTATAAATAAAACAAAACTATATAGTTACTTTAGCTACTTTTTGTGTTATATTTTTTATAATATATAAATTACCAATAGTACAATTATTTTTTTATTTTTTAGAATCTCATACCGAAATTAAAGTGGTACTGCATTGGTTAATGATACATTATCTTAAACAATAATTCAGTACCAATGTGTCTCAATACAAATAATTCTGGAATACATAATTTCGTAACCGAACAAATTCCCAAAAGAATATTTTCTAATTTTGGTATTTTTTTCTTTTTGTCCTGCGTAGAATTTTTGCTAGCACTCGGCACAAATTATATCGGAAGATGACGACGACTAAGGTCGATAACTCTTCCCTCCCGTTTCCCATCGGAGCGTATATTTCCCCTGAGGACGTCACTTCCTCAGTTTCGGCGACTCTAATTACGTTAGATATCCGAACTCCTGTCGCTCGTACCCCTTCCGCGAGCCTGAGTATAATTCATTAATCACAAACCGGCCAAGTGGGTAACACGTGTTCTTGGCCCAACCCCGTATTTTCCATACCCTACACACGAGTAGCTTTTCATTATACACGTTATGTAAAGTGACAGGTTTGAGACTCCTTCCCCCTATCGGCAACCCGAAGTTCCGTTGACCAATCTAGTATGATTTATCGCAAGCTTAACCTTCTACTCTGTTTTCATTGGCCCTTAGTATCTATAACGCTTTTGTATTGCTGTCAATAATATTCCAAAATATTGAAACTGCAAAATGAGCAAGGATCAAAAATTAAACTTGAATCAAGCTACAGATAATATTATAATATTCAGATTTAGATAATTTTTTTAAATTAAATGTAATAATAAAAATAAAACTATAAAAAAAAAACTAAAAATATTAATTATCAAACATAATCTGTTTTTAGACTTTACATTTAACATTATTAGGTATTTTCAAATTATTTCTGAATAAAACTAGTATATTGTAGTATATTATTATAAATCAAGTATAATGGTTTATTGAAATAAAATATTGATATTTGTATTGTGATGTAATATTAATGAATAATATTAATTACCTAGGATACATATAGGCTTATTTAGGTTACCTACTATTTGGGTAAAAAAATATATTTTTTATATTTTAAGTATAAAAAAAAGTATAAATTACTTTGTTTTGATTTAAGTGAATTGAGTTAAAAAATTAAAATAATAAAAAATATTTGACAATTTTTTTATTTAATTTTAATTATATTTGATATTAAAAAAAGATAACTGAGCCATACTGAGTAAAGAAGCAGGTTAAATATACAAACATATATATTAAAGGAAATGAAAAGAAAGTTTTAGAAACTAAGAATGATAAAAAAAAAAATGTACGCTTGTCAAACTTTATCAATTTATAAAAATAAATCTACTACATATTAGTTATTTTATAATATCATGTAAAATTAGGTAATTTTAAACGAAATGTTATAGATTTACAATTTGATGATTATAATGCACTTTTATTTTTAAATTCAAATCATTTAAAAACCGAGAGGATCCAGAATTCATTAATTGCTTTAAGACAAGAATAACCAGCCCATTTTACAAGATGCAAAAAACATACATTCAAACATATATTAAATATACATGTATTATTTATACTGTGACAATCGTTAACGGCGCGTAGAAACAAGGTTGCTCGGGAGACATCTTCATTATTGGCTTTCATGTAATTTTGAAAAAAAAAAGTAGAAATACCAACGACACTGACGAGTTTCGCTGTCGTCGACAAACGTTCTTCTCGCTTTCTAGTTAATTAAATAGTGAAATATAGTGTATAGCGGTGACATGGCGCATATATTCAATGGTAGACTTTGTTTTGACACAAATTTTTCACTTAATTAACAGACGTTAAGGGTTTATTTTCGTCCGTATTTTCCTTATGGCCGACACATGAAGCGCTTGCGTGCGTGTTCCCAAAAGAATATACGGGGCGGTATAGTATGAAAAACAATAACTCGACATGCTTCTCTTATATATATATACTGCACACATCGAAGTCACGTACGTTTCCGGAGGGATGAGCATGTGGGTGCAAACGGGCGGGTGGATCGGACAGTTATACCGGTATATGTGTATACATATATACACTGGATTCTAGAAAGAATGGATGAGAAATTTTTGAATTTGTGTACATGAATGTGTTTGTGTGCGGGAGAAGAGGGGTGATAGCCAACGACGAGACGACGATGGAGTTGTTTTTTCCTCTCCACATCCTTTATTCCCTGGGGACACAGCACGCGCTAGCGCGCATTCCGGACGCAATTTAATTGGGATTAGAGGACCGCCATGCCGCTATTGCTGTTGTTGTTGCCGCTGCTGTTGTGGCGGCAGAATTTAATTCGCAATACAATCCTGCGTAAGCTTTCGAATGTTTGCGATACGGAATAAAGAGATTTTTACCGGAAAAATATGACGAAAATATAAAAATAAAATATTTGTAAGTAATCTAAAAGCATTTGAAGAACGAAGGGTATACGAGATTGTAATAAATTGACTTTTTATTATGTTAAATATATATTATATACCTTTTCTTATTTTCCTACACATTCTAAAAATTATGGATGCCTACAGTTAAATTTTCATATACATTAACTGCCTGTACCTAAGCTTATAAATTTCTTTATAAATTTAATATTTTTAATAATATTAATATTATAAGGCAGAAGACCCAGAGGTAGACCCAAGAAACGATGGATGGATGGAGTCCAATAAGATCTAGAGACTAGAAGTAACAGATTGGGAGGAAAGGATACAGGATCGTGATTATTGGAAATCAGTGACGGTAGCAGCCAAAAACTCTAACCTAGTTGTGAAGGCACATGATGCTGATGATGATGATAATGATTAATAATTATTTTTTTTTTTATAATTTTTCTATAATTTCAACTTCTCTATTTTAATCCAAAATTGTGTTTAAAAAAAAAACTCTCTCTCGGTGTTCGTCTATGCCGTATAAGGAGAACAATTTCGAGTTTCTAAACCCAGATTAGGCTGTGGGTTGATACTACAGTTTATACCTTTACAGGTGTGTATATTTATATTTACACGCATGATATAAATTATACAAAAAATAAATATCAATACAACGATATAATATATACTTAATATATTATTAAAATATATTATTTTATAAAATATATTTATGTGAAATCTAAAAAATAATTTTAAAAACTCAATATTGACTGAAATATCATTACTATTCATTCCTGACGTATAAAATTAAAATTACTCTGCAGAGACTAAGAACCATATCCTACCATAAATAATTTCTATTTGATTCAAAATCATTTTAGATTTATATCGGTATAATAAAACTATGTGAATTATATAACATTAATTTTCAGCTTAAATCAACATAATAATTTGTATTTTCTTTCCATTATACAAATAACCCACTTATATAAAATAAAAAAAAAACACATATATTTTAAATTTTATTACAAGATTAATATTATTATGGTTTTAATATTATAAATGTACATTTTCTACAGACTATTTTAATGAAATATAAATATTATACTATATAAATATAATATATTTGTAAATAATAATTATTGATACCATATAACTCATAGGCGAATCTAGGAATTCATAGCAGGGTTTGCCTTTACCTCAAAAAGGCCCTCTGTAGTTCAAAATACCTCTCAGTTATCACACGTTTAAATATGTATGAAATGAGTATTATGGGCCCTACACAGGTTTATACAAGTCACAGGGTGTGCCCTAGCACACCAGGCACACCCTGTAGATTCGCCTATGATATAACTAACAAATTAATACCAGTACACATTTAAATACATAAGAATGCAATATATTTTTAGAAAATATTAAACTTTTTAAAATTGAAATCAATCGAATATTATATTATTAATAAAAATAAAATCTAAGTAAATAAATACTTTATACTTCGCTTTATGTCAATGAAAACTCATAAACAATAGTTTAGTTAGTTGTAATTGAAAAACTAAATACTACTTTTATATTTGTACTTAAAATACGAAATATAAATTTATTATGAATTATAAATTTTATATAAGAGAATAATCAGAGACGAATGATAAGTTCAGATAATACTCTTAATATGCGTATCTCATATTCTGTTTATTTATGTGTTAACGTGATTCTAAACGATTGTCAGGTGTCGTTACTATGAAACAGATTTATTTTAGGGAGATTACTTTTTGACAATACATTTGTTCCGGTAAGGAAAGCGATTAAACCCGCTTGCAAAAATACGGATAGTGGGTCGATGTATTAATATACAATTTGGCATGAGTGTATTACGTACGTATAAAAAAGATTATAGCGAGAGAAGCAAAGCAGATTTATAAGATTTCGAAAATATTATTAAATGTATTTATAACAAACAATAATAATGTTCTTCTGAAAAAGTATTAAAAATATTTTATTCATTGGAAGTTTAAACGATTTGAAGAGATATAATAACAAAAATTGCTTATAATGTTACTAAATGATCGTTTATATGAAAATAGCGATTTTAATTTCTTAAAAAATTAAAAAAATAACTAATGATAAAATTTAAAATACAACATAAAATAACTGTTAATTACTTTTCTATAAGTCTCTAATTGTGTTTAATTTTCATTATGTCACTTTAATCGTGTTAATGACTAGAATATAAATTTCAACTATTTAATGTTTAGTTTTAAATTTCGTTTTATAAATATTAAATAATAATGTATCATATTTCATATTCATTTTGATTGTTATTTATGTGTTATATGTTTACCTATGTAACTACGTAACTTTCAACGTATATTTTATTCTTCATTTTTTTTCTAAAAGGCTTTATTATTTAATAATAAAATAAATAATATTACCTAAAAAAAGCTAATATAAAACTTAAATTACAAATTAACATTTTCATATAAATTTTAATTTTAGTATACAATTTTGTTTATGCAATCAACATATTCGATTCGTAAGATTAATGTTCAGGCAAGAAACCATAAAGCAAGTCACTGTAACTTAAATAAATTTAAAAATAATTATTTTAAGTATATATTCAAATATATTTTTACAAAGGGAGTAGGTTTATGTCATTGTAACAGGACACGCTGTCAAAACAAAAGAGGCTCTCATTATTTTCACATAATAGAAATGCTAATTCTGAACATAAACTCGGGAAATAAATAAATTAAACTCCAAGTTTGATGGCGGTAATAGTGGTGTCAATATAAATAAAGTATAAAGGTGCAGAAGAGAAAGTGGGGCAAGATACAAGAGAAAAAGGGTTAAAACAAGAGTAATTTGTTTTAAACCATTTGTTCGGCTTTTGTAAAAAATGTGAAACATGGGTTTTTTGTTGGGGGAAATAATGTAATAGACAAACAAACAGACGTATCCAACCACTATAATACATAAATATGTATTTGTATACTTTCATAATAAAAATTAAAAATAAAAACACTTACATTTTTAATAACGATCGGACAAATTAAAAATATATTCTGGTCTATGTGAGTTAACGAATTTTTCATTAAGTGACAACGAGTTTATTGTCATATAATATATTTAATAATAGTTACAGAAAATAGCTCAAAAATAGTCACAAAAAAGGAAAAAAAAAAATATTTATTTTCCAAAATATTGGTTTGAAATAATTATGAAAATATTTAATATTGCTTAAATAGGCTATAAAAACATAAATTCAACAATTTTTAGGAAACCATTGTATAATAATTATATATTTATTTTAAATAGTAACTACGATTGATATTAGATTTTGACCGAATGATTGTGATAGTTCTTCTTGTATATTTACGCGCATTCTGATGTCCAAATATATGTAACATTCTGTCGTTATAATTTGACTGTTGTTTGGGTGTCGTAAGTTGGACACACTAGAGAATATTTATTATTCATTAAGTAGCTGTAGGAAATTTGGGAGTGATCTAAGCGGAGTCGAGTGAATATAACTTCAATTTTTTTAGGTATGAAAGGTCATGGATTTATATTTTGTTTTATTCAATGTTATTTCATTTGTGAAGAATTTCAATTATATCTCCATTTCTGATTGCTGAAGATGTTAATTAGTAGTATTAGATCTTATTTCATTATAATCTATACTATATTTGCTAAAACATTCGTTATGCTAAATTTTGCTACTTGATCTGCTCTCTAATTTCCGAATATATTTTAATGATCTGGTATTCAACATAATTGAATAAAATTTATTTTTTTATTTTGCAAATTATAGTAGGTTTTGTACTTGCACATTAATAGCATTGACATTTGTGAATTACAACTAAATTTAAAATCTTATTACATTATAACGTAATTTGTATTGCAACTATTTGTTTTTTGATAACTTTGGTATTGAATATTTTGAGATAATTCAAATATAAAATAACTAACAATTAATGATTGAATATAACTTTATTACTGAATACTGCTTGAAATAACTTAAAGAGGTAGACAATTCGAAAAATGTCTTCACAATGTCTGTTTAACATTTGAATGTCGGTCGATTAAACGTGACATGCAAATTAAATAGAGCTGACTGTACCAGAACCAAAAATGCAAATCGAGTTATTTCCTGCATAGTTATCACGGTGTTTTGGTGCTTCAGTATATAGGACCGGGTGATTTGAGAACGGAGAGGTGCGAGGGGTGAATTTGTAATTGTGTTGGGACTAGGGTTTTGTCCCCGTTGAAAGAAAGGAGGTGAAAAAGTCGGGGCATCATTGAACGATTGCGACGATGATGACCCAGCAATGAAAAATGATTCACGAGAGTTGTACAGACAACATAGATAGGGAAAAATCCAGAGGTCGGTAGTTGTCTGACAGGTGGACCTTTTTCAGGAATTTTGGGAAATAATTGCTTAATTTAAAAATGTCAGTGACCACAATGAAAAATAACCAAACCAAGAACAAGAAACTATATGACTATTGAATTTTTACATACTTTCAACACATTTAAATTTATCTTGCGTTTTTATCAAACTGTAGAATATTTAATTCTAGATTTAATTTGTTTATTGAAACTTTTATCAAAACATAAAAAAATTAAGTATAGGTAATATTGGCAAATTATGTGATGCATTAAAATCATATTTTTAACAATTTGATTTTTAGAATGACAATAAATGTAAAACTTAATTATTAAATTAATCTTATTTTATAATAAATGACAATATAATAATAAACACCTAATAAATAAAGAATTTATTTAATATTGTTAAATTTACTTGAAATATGATTGCAATTTTTAAAGCATATCCTCATATTATTATTTTCATTAAGCTGCTGATGTTTTAAATTGAACCAATTAAATTTGAGAAATTGAAATTACAACTATTATTTTAAATAAGAGCGATAAAGTGTAATTATATTTATATATTAATTTAAATGTTTAGAAAATAAACTAAAACTTTGAGTTTCTACCTAATATTTAAAATAATAATGTCTTCAATTTTTCTCAATAAATTGTTTATCCACTGACGTAATGTTTATAGATTTCTAAATATTTAGTATTTTATTCATCGTGTACAGTTATAATTATATAACTATATTTTTAATCTAGTTAAAAATAAATACATTTTTCCCAAATACTAATATTAGTTAAATATGATTTATCAAAATTTTAATAACATAGTCTGATATTATTTCTATAGTAAAGGTTCGCAAACCTTATTCGTAAGAATATTAATGTCAGTTATATTGATTCAAACGACTGTTTTTGGCGTCTTAATGGAAATCTGATAGATAAATATCAAACTGGTTGCCAGGTCATTCACTGAGGAAAAGAGAGGGAAAGAGAAGGTGATGAAAATGAGAGGAACAAGTTTAGTCCAAGCAAATTATTGACCAGCTTTGCTAAATTACACTACACCAGATAAGCAGCATCAATAACGGTACGGTAACCAACAAGACGGCACAAAGTAGTACGATATACTTGGATAATAATATAATACAATCACGAACAGTACTGCAGGAATAGCTATTCAGTCGTGTGCATATAATTTCCGCTTCATTATAAGTGGGCTTGGATCACTATTTATTACCATTATTACTTCTATTATTATTATTATTATTATTATTATTATTATTATACACCTGATTATAGCTTGATTTTAATTAAAAAATATTCATAAAAAAACGAAATAAATTGAAACCACAAGGAATAAAAATGAGAGACATGCGAGGCTAACCCCCTTCTTCAAGAACGATAGGAATTCCAACATGCGTATGATATTGTAACAGAAGAATGCCAGTAAAATGTCAACGCATACAAGCGTTACCCTGCAATATCTTGGGCACATAGGACTTGTATAAAAAATTCCTAAAGATAACCTACCTGCATTTACTGTTGCAAACTACACTGATAGAAAAGGACGGAAAGTAAAAACTGTTAACTTTTTGAACATTTTATTTTCAATATCTTTGTGTTCATTCAATACTATTTTATTTAACATATTATGAATTTAAAATTTTAAAAAAAAACATCTTTTTTATTACTAAAAATCGATGGGCAATACAGTCATAATTTTATGGATTACAATTATGTTTCTCTAGATATGCAATGAAGATTTTTAAACCCAACTGTCACTACTATATCTTTTCTTTTTAACAAGGTACATCATAAATAACCTAATTAATTACTAAGCTGTTGTTAAATACATTAGAACAATTATTATTATACAACAAAAACCATAGTTTTATTAGAGACATGATGAGAAAACTTATACCATACATTTAATACATATGCAAAATAATATTTATATCCAATAAAAATTGATTTTAAAAATTAGCTTAAAAGAAATAATATATATAGCAATAGGTAACCATAATAAATTAAAAGTAAAATATTGAATACTCGAGACCTCTAAATTACATCACTATCCATTAATAAAAAATTAAAATTCGTCAAATTAAGGTTTAAACAAACTAATTAATAATAATATAATCACCATAAAATAATGAAAATTATGAAAAATTAAAGAATGAAATTAAAAATACTTTCATATAGCTAAAAATTGTTTTTAATAATTCTTTGATAACGATGACAGTAAATAACAGTTTAATAAGAATTTTAGAAAGCATTGATCAGTTACTACTCCTTCAGCTTTCAAAATTTTCAATTTTTTTTTTTTTTTTTTTTTTATTCATAAAATATAAAATATAATATGATGTTAAGAAATAATTCATTAATTTACCAATTTATTTTTTTATTTTTACATTTAAAACAATTTCAGTTCATAATAATAACCAAATATGTGATAATTCAGTAAATCTAAGAAATATATAATATTTTTATTAAATAAAAAAAAAATACATACTATATTAATATATAGATGTAAAACACAAAATAATTGGTTGACAATTAATTTTAGGAAAAATTTTACTGTACCCTACAGTAATTATTTTTAAAAACATAATCTTATGTATCTATATATGATAATATTCAAAGAATGTATTTCTTCCACACACACCTATTTGCTGAAATTTTGCGTCATACATAATATACTCAATAGCCTGTACCAAATCTTCCAAAACACCACCAATTTAAAAATATAAAAATATTAGTATTATTCAAATATCATGAGAATCAATATAAAGCTTAAAAAAATGTTAATCAAAAGTTGAAAAACTAATATTTTTCTAATTGTAGTCCAATATTTTTAAGTTAAAAATGTTATAGCAATAAGTGTTAGGTTTTTAAAAAAAAAGAATAAACGATAAATCACCGTAATATCTAAAAAAAATTGTGAGCGGAAGTCAATGAAGTATAATAAACATTATTTTAAATAATATCTAATTACGTAATCAAAAAAAATTGGCATTTAGTAATATTTAATTATTATAAATAATATTCAATTACAAAGTACTTGTATTTTATATAAAAACTATTATCAACAATCAACATTAGGTATTCAAAAATAAAATTAGTTAATTAATAAATTAATAAAATATTGTGAAAATAGTTAATTTAATCACCTGACATAATTAAAACCTTAACAAAATGTTTTATCCATAAAACATATACTCATTTGGTGAATGAATTGTAAAACATAAATTCTTATTTATTTTTCAGTTTATATTTTATGACTTCTTTGTACTAATTTTAATATACATTTTTTGTAATCGAACGAGAAATATACTTATAATCATTTTTTTTTTTTTTTTTGATGAATAAAACTGAAAAGTAAAATTCAAGGCTCTTATAAATATAATTGCTGTATTTGGATACACAGTCCTAAAATAATTAGATTGGCAACATGCAATTTTCCATTCAAATAATTAGTAAATTTTGAGGAAGTTAACGTGACGGTGGCCTACACTGATTCGTGTGCTCGGTCGCGACTTCATTTGTCCTGAATTCTAACGATTTTACGACGACAGAACATGTTTCGATTTTGTTGGGTTTTGAAGTTATAATATAGAGGGGGAAAAACATCATTGGACGTGGAAAAAAAAAATAATACCTAATAACGAAATCCACGTCGTTTATTTTTATGCACCCTCGTATGATATATATATATGTATACCACAAGTCATTATTATACACGCGTACGTCTGACCTATAAAATACTTATGTACGCCGTATAACACGTAATATACCTGGTTAATATTATTTTTATATACGTAAATTTATTATAATATCGTATGTTCTATATATATATATATATATATATATATGATGAACACGTGTTCTATCGACACAGTCTCATTCCTGCGAATGTATAGGTTGCACACGCGTAAGAGATACGAAATAAAAAAATTATTGTTAAAAATAAAAATAAATCGAGGGCTGTGGCGTGAGAGTTTCGCGCGACCGCCGTGCGCCGAGTTCGTGACGATACGACTACTAAACGAATTAACAAGTATAACACTATCGGACAAGTTTGCCGCACCGCCAGTGCTAGTTTTCCACCACTACCATCGCACACCCCTCAGGACCGATTCCGCCGTCTCATCCAACACCAACAGCGGGCGGCGGTTGACCCGTCCACCGCCGCCGCACTGCACAGCATATCCATCTCAGCCAACTCCTCGCCCCCTACCCCATACCGTCAGGGTTTCCATGGAGACCGATACTGTTGTACACATCAATATTCTTTCCTGCTGCCGCCACACGGCGCTTCACAGGAGTGCGGCGTTCCGACGACGACGACGACGACGACAACAACGACGCCACATCGCAGCCGAGAAACGCAGTGTCCCTTTACTTCACTACCGGCTCCGGAATAATGCATAAATTAATAGTGACTTGTACACATACGTAACTAAACTCAAAACTTTTCTATTCTTTGGACGAAAAGGGGGGAAAATCTAAAAATTATACTCATTTGTATTGGAAATTTAACCTAATTTGTTTTTCAGTTGTTAATTTACATTTTTTTTTTTTTTTTATGTTTGTTTAAATTATTTAAAATACTTGGCGTACTTGAGAATTTCAAATTCAGTATTCATTGAACATTTATTGATATAAACATCAATTTTAATTATTTTTCCTCTTATTTTGATTCACACATTTTACAAAATACGAATATTATGATGCGAGGTGTATCTATTAACACGGCTCAAATAGTTTGAACAAACACACCACATGTCCTACTTCACGACTTAATACAACTAAATACCATTAGTTTGAATCCACAAAAGTTGTAGAGTAATTATTTAACTTATAATTACATTTTGAGAAGAAATATTTCGACAGTAATAATGTTCATTGTTTAATTACATTACGCACCTACATATGTAGTTACAATTACCTATGTAGTGAATATATGTTTATATGTGAATTAAGATTGATGTTCATTAATAGAACTTCAAATTTTATAGATCTATATCTTGTAAAACTTATAAAAAATGATATTGTAATGATGTTAATACATTAATAATTGGTATTCAATTAATCAGAAAGAACTCTTGAATAACTATTTTTAAATATACACAAAATATTACCATCGTGACAATAGAATGTAACAAATGGTCAAATAGGGGTTATTTAAGAGTTCTGAATGCAATATTTTATGTATATATAATATATTATTATTATTATTATATATATAATTAAACCATATATTTGTCTATGAAAATGTATTGAGAAATAATACAAAAACTTTTTCCTTTAATATGTTTGATCAGAAATTATACACTAATTAGTAATTAGAATATGATATATCTTATGTAATTAGTAATTACATAATATATATCATATTCGATTTCCTAAATAATGTATAAAGGAAAATCTTTAAAAAGCGAATGACGTTTAATTTTCCCAACAAACGTTTAATGTATTTAATTGTTTGATGACAATAGTGGTTTTTGATACTTGCTGAAAATATAATTTAAAAAAATATACATAAAAAACCATAACAACATTTTATAATGAAATCCCCTGATATACTCTTGTCATTATTTACAATAATGACCCTGGGTAACATTAAATATTATTATATTGAAGAAATATTTCTCTCTATTATGAGTTTTTATTATTATTAATTCATAAAATAATGTTAAATAATTTAATCATAAAAATGAACAAAACCTATTCCTTAATAGTTATTACATTTAGTGTGAGCATAATAAATATATATGAATGCCTGTTTAACTCTTTGGTGCTCTTAACATATCCGAAGACAACATCAACAAAATCATCACATTTTTAAAACTTTCTTGATACGTATAACATAATCTAAGAAAAACATTGTATTATTTATACATTATTAAATATTTATATGTAAATAATATTTATTTTGTTGGTAAACTAATAACCTAATAGCTGATGTAGTACTAAGAATACAAATATAAATAAATAAACAATTATACATTTTTACTAACAAAAATAAAATTAATACACCTCTTCAATTACTTATCACCTTTACTAAACGCAACAATTTTGAAAAAACACAGAGTCGTACAAAGCATCAATCTGTATATCCCAATTTATAATTACAATAAGAATTTAATTATGAAAACACATTTTTGATTATTAAAGCTTTTAACTTATAATTATTAAATCATGAAATGTATAGTATTTGTTTAGTTACAAAAAAAAAAAAACCTTAATAACACTATATGATATAGAAGTGTTCAAATTAGATTACTACCTATATTAAGCTTCTTGTAACCGTGGCAACAGATTAACAATCTTTGAAAACTTTTACTAGCGCAAAGAACCAAATTAATGAAAGTGCAAACTCATGTTTTCACAAAAAGCGTCGACATATGAAATTGTACATTTTTATTGTTGTAGATATTTTAATGTTATATTTATACATTGAACACTTTCTTATTATTATATTTAAATATAAATATTTGTCAAAATATTTAAAAAGAAGTTATTTTATTTTTATATTATGTTATTTTTTATTTAAATAAAATTTCTGTTAAATTACTTATCATATTTATAAGATGTAAAATTCAATACCCATGTCATTTATCCAGAATTTGCCCGAACTAAATTTAAGTTAGAAAAATAGTAGATCAGTACGATTAAAATTTTAAAGCGTGAACAACGATAAGAAATATCCTGATGAGAATTAATTGTAATTATACAACAAAAAACTAAAATAAAGCCGAAGATTTAAACATTTATATATATCATTGTATAAAAAATTAAAAAAAAGGATTTTTCTTTTATTTTAACAAGGCTTATCTTTGGAAAAATAGCCTAAGGAGATTCGAGTCTTTATATTTATCCAGAAATCTTAGGTTTTAATACGTTTCTTCCTTCCATAAAATTAAATTAAATTTTACATAATGAACAACGGGGTGTTCAACTTTAAAGAAAACATTTTAAATTAATACTTAAGTACGTTTTATGTTTAAATCATAAAAAGACATTTGATAAAATTTTTCAACTTTGTTCATTATTTGCTCGATTATTTTTCATAACTATATTTTTTGTTTTACATTATTTTAACATAAATATTATTAAGTATAAATTATACAAATATATTAATGAAAACGTATTAAATATATAAAAAAAAAAGATGTCTGCTAATTGATCATATTGATTTTAAACATGGATAAATCATTCATTTTAATATTATCATAACAATTTAATATATAACGAGCATTATTAATGAACATAGTATCTTGAAAAATAAATGTTATACATATTAAACTATGTAGGTATATTAATACAAAAAAGAAGTTAAAGGAAAAAGAGATTACTAACATTTGAAGCGCTTAATAAATTTATATTGTCAATATTTTTCAACAATATTTATTATATTAACAACACAAAAACGAATTAAACGGAAATACACTTACAAACAACTAATACTAACAACTAAGCATTAATATTTAATGGAAATTTTAACAAAAGCAAAAAATTCAATGAGCCAACGTAAATAAATACGTTATTTTTCACTAGTCATGTACAAAATAAAGTTGAAAAATAAAAAGCATTACAGTCATTAAAAATTGCTGCATAATTAAGTGTTCAAAGTTTTTTTCTCATTTCGTCTTAGCTAATGATTCCTCTTTTTGTGGTTGATTCAAAAGATAGATTAATGGTATGCGCCGATGGCGTCAGAAAAAAATTGGACAAATTACTCGAAAAGGTTTGGAATGGTAAAAAGAAGGAAAAGAATAACTCACAAGAGCAAAGAAAGAGGGCGAAAGAATGAGAAAGATACACCTCACTCTATCACTAAGTTCGATTGTATTATATATTTGAGGAGAAGGCGAATAAATCAACGTCCCACGAATGGTGCTGAATAAGTTCTATTTTAAGGAGGCAACCGAAGAAAGTAAAGGAAACTCATCTTATTTTTCCAAAACGTTGCAAGAAAAAAATGTAACTTTAAAAAGAAAAACGTGATGCCATATGAATCTGAAGGAGTCGGTATCAAGAAAAGGAACAAGAAATATCTATAACTATGAAATATTAAAAATATCGAAACCAAACAATTTTACTTCCAATTTCAGTAAAATAAATATTAAATTATCTACCAATAATGCCGTCAACCAGTGATTCTTAACTTTTAAGTCTTGAAATTCTTCGCACATCACTTAACATCATATAAAGTTTATTAATTGGTAATTTAATAAAAATTAATATTCTATAAACAAATATAATTTAAAAAAAAAATATAAATACCTAGTTCAAAGTTTTTTTAAACTATTTCTTAACTTATGAAATTTCCACGCGAGTATTACTGATTAAGAATCGCTTTCGTAGGTTATAATATAGTATATTATGCAGTATACTTTTAATATATTAGTTTTCATACTTTTGCTATAAAAAACAATTACCAATAAGGTTTCGAGCATAGTTATTTGTTTGTAAAAAACCATCGGTAAACAAAATGCCTAATAGTTTATGCATTTTTATTGCCTCTGGATGTATACAAATATCCTCTTCAAGTGTGTATGGATGAATTTTTAGCTATAGTACAACTGACTCTATTCATACTAATAAATATTATACTACCCGATTATTTACAAATATAAATAATAATAATATACCTAATTTATTTTCTGAACCAAATATAATATATTATTATTAACAGTAGGTCAATTAGTTTAAAGTAATGATTTATTTAAGTTTAATATAATAATAATAAAAATATAGATGAAATGAGTAATCATTAAATCAAGATAATTATGTATTACATGAAATAGCATAAATTCACGTACCAAAATTTTAACCATCAACAGATTTCAAATGTTTACAAATCTGTATATATATATTTATATAAGTTATGGGTAATGTTCACATTTGGTTAATGTCAAAATTATCCATGCAAGTTGGCTAATGATGTGTAATTTTTCGTGTAAAAACATGAAATATTAAATATATACGGATGACAGTAAAAAAATTAGACAAGAGTTATTGTTAGCATACAGTATAATCTATTGTCACAATAATAAAGCGACAAACTACCAGAGAATAATTAATAATCTTATCTTAACAATAAAGTGAAAAATAAATGGATCTTATATTCTAGGTAGGTTAGTAACTTAATTGAAGGATGTTATTGTTATAACTTTATATGCGATACAAATACAATACATGGTGTCCGATGTCGATCTGTAGTCTATGTTTGCATGTAATACTTGTAAGTGCAATATTGTTTATATAATATTATTGATTATTATTATTTATTATATTAGTATGTTATATATTATAAATGTTCCAAGTGAAAATATCTATATCTATATATATATATATAATTAATAAAACGTACAAAAAATCCTTTCATAAGGTGTGATATTATTAAAAATAATCTATAATACTCGTAACTAATTACTAATTGTCCCTATTTAATTTTCTTTATAATTTATATTATATAAATTCATTAAATCGAATAAAGCAAGATAAATAACTCAATTTCATTGAGCAAATTAAAATAGTACAGATGTAAAGCAAATACCTATTTATAATACTATAGGTAATAAAAAAAAAAAATCATATTATCTTTATTTACCAAACATGATTAAATCGATTGTACTTTTAATTTCTATAACTTATGTCTATTAAATATATTATATTATAGAATATCTTGTATAGAAGAAATATGACTAAAATAGAAAGTTTGAAGTAATTTTTTTTTTAAAAATAATGTTGAAATATTTTTTTAAACTTATACCATATATTTTCTCCGAAGCCTGTACAAGCCGAAAAGATTATACCATTTTACAGAAATTGTAATTTGTGAGGACTGAGACTTTTTTCCCCCTCTAATTCCATATTAACATAATTGTAATACATTTTTAAAGCAACCCCCCTCACTCTCTCTCTCTTACCCTTTCTCCTCGATGAATTTGTGTATAAACTTTATCAGCCGAAATTTAAGAAATGTTTACTTGAAAGTCCTCGGAAAATAACAGTTTAAATAAAAGGGCTCGTTATAAACTCTATAAACAGTTAACAATAGAATATAATTTAAAATGTATTTGCAGTTATAAATATTTTTTCCCAACAATGAAAAATTACATACATTTAGTAATGGTAACTTTATTAACTACATTATAGCATATAGATAATTCAAGACCGATGAAAGTGTCATATAACATTTTATATAATTATTTTAAATTAAATTAAAGAACTGAACAACTATAACAATGATTATACTACAAAGAACAAATAAAAATATTATACATAAATTAATATAATAAAATAATAAATTAATTAATAATAAAATAAAATAATAAAATATTAAGCTAAAATACAGAAATAAATATTTTATTTTGAAAATATAAGTAAATTTAAACTACCTATTCAATTTAAATTCTACCCTAACCGTATGCGTAATATCAGTTTTAAACATAAGAAGTAAATTATTTAGCATAAACTTCTTTTAGTTTCTTTTATTCTATTATGTAGAGTTAAAGTTATTATAAATAATAATAATCAAAGAAAAAATGTAAAATAAATATATTCATAATGTGCAAAAATATTTACAACATCGTTAACTTAACTATAAACATGGCACATAATATAATGTTAGAAAAAGACTAAAGACATAGAAAGTTGTTTATACACAAGTTTAATACAATTATTATAACTTGATAATAATTATTAGTATGAATAATTTTTTAATGTTCCTAAGAATTTTAAAATTATGTTTATTAACATAGAGAGAAAAATGTAATTAAATAAATTCTTAATTTAAAAGCATTAAATTATAAAATTTGTTAAAGTAATAGGTTATATGTTATATTTAGATTTTAGTGTACCTACTCTTAAAATAATATTAATAAACAATAATAATAAATTAAGAGTACGTAATACTAAACTGTATAAATACACATTACTATAGTTTTCGCTTTTATATTTAGTTCAAGACTGAATGCTTATTGAATGCAAAAGAATTTAGTACTAGAAACTTTAATGTCATTTTTAGTTTGAAAAATAAATAAACTTTTAAATATTTGAAAATTAAAAATAGATAAGTAACTATTTTATAAATGTATAAAATATCTTCAAAAATATCACCATAACAATAACTCCCCAGTTTTAGTAAAACAATTTAACAAATATATAAAACAAAAATGTAATTTATTCTCTTTTATTAAAATAAATATACAGTGGTTATACCGCCTATAAAGTTTTTTTTTTTTTGAAATACCACGGAAAGAATTATAATTATTTTTCTTTGGAAAAAATACGACGAAATAAAAGGATTTCATATAAAAAAAATAATATTTGATCGTTCAAACCAATTTTGTAAAAAAATTATTTTTAATGTAGGTTAATTTAAGTTATTTTAAGTAAACCATTTTTTATTATAACAGATCAAAATATATTTATACAATATTAATAAACAATAAGCATAGATATTAAATTTATAAAATACGTAGATGAGTATTTTTAAATGATAGTTTTATACATAGAAGATCAATGTGCTAGTAAAAAAATATGACACACATGCGCTAGCGTGACGGCAGCAGTCAGACCCTTTGTGAAAAAATGATTTTTTTTCGCTGACCTCACAAAAAAGAAATATTGGTTCATCACTTCTGAAGAAGGGTAATTTTTTGGTGAACTAATAAACAGTCGTTTGACGATCGGCTTTTTGTTCTTAAGTACGTTTACACAACAAATAAAACAATTCACATACACACACACACACACACACACACACACACATATAGACAACAGTCAAATTATTAAAATATTATAGATATATAATATTATTTAGTGAGATGATATTTGGAAGTCGACAAAATATGAGTATTAAAAAACCCATATAAACAATAACGTACCTATACGTTTAATTTAGCAAGCTAAAGATCTCTGGTTCTGGCTCTGAATTCCTGAAGGCAAATTAATTTTAATTAGGTTCCAAAGACGATAAAGTATTGACCGATTAAATAGAGCGTGAGAAAGAAAAAGAGTAACATATCAGAGTATCACACATCAGCATTGTTTTGTTTACATTTAAACATTTCATTTCGCTTATAAAAGTATTTGTAACATATAATTTACCAATAAACATTTGAAAATTTAAACATACTCTTTTTATATTGCAGATAAATAAGTACTTAAAATGTCACTCAAAAATAAAAATTGAATATAAAAGCCAATTACTAACATATGAGTTTATCATTAGCATTGTTATAATTCTAAAACGTTGTGCTATAAGATATGAAATATACATATTTATTCTAACAAACTTGGAACATATTCAAATTTTTATTTGCACTTACATAAACGTTTAAAAAACCATAAATGTTTAATTTTATTCTATTTTACGCCTAAAAGTTATAAAATACTTATAGATCGACTTATGAAATATTTGAACTTATTAATATATTATTCTAATTTTCAAGTAAACATTATTTATATTCTGTTAATATACAATATACAACTATATTAAATCGATTTTGATGTATTTCACTTTTATTAAGATTTATTACTGATTTGTTGGGTTTGTTGTTAAGAACGGTGATGAGTGTACATTAGAGAGCACGCGCTCGCGTTTGTTTATATGTGTGTACACATGCATGTATCTATTAAGGGCATACGTTCTGCACAACTAACAAAAATTGTGCTTGAACATGAGATATTAACGCTTAAAACCATTTTAAAGATATCGGATCAAGTTAACAGAATGAAAAAAGGGGTGCTGGACAGTTAACGATCGTGGTGGATAACATGATCCTAAAAAAACCTCGATAATACACGAAAAATTTAAAACGCTTGCATGTGCAATTGTAAGGTGAAAAAAAAATAAAAAAAAAGACCTATAGGTTAGTCGAGCAATTAGTAACGACACTTTACAACAATAAAAAAAATGAACGTTCGTGACTTTTGGCACTTTGGCAGTACATACCTGGCCCTAAGTTCTCGCTCACGATACTGAATAACGATGGCTTGCTAGAAAATCGCGTGGCTGAAGATCATGTTATTTCATGGACTTTACCCCCACTATCTTTAGATCAATAATATTTTCCGTTAAAAATACAAAATAAATATATTTAAATACAATACAATATCCAAGTTTTGTCTGTGAATTTATACATCTAAATAAAGATCACAAGCAAAAATAGCAAATATTTATTTATTTATTTATTTATTTTTTTTTTTTTTTTACTAAAAACCCAACTCATTCCGACATATTTTGATAAATGAGGTTTGTTTTACTTCTTGTCAGCCGTCATCATAACTTTAGAAATCGTCTCCACTAGAAGCTCACCTTTTCTACACCCGTGTTTCGAAATGAAATTTCCACGGTCACTATAAGAGGAAAAAGATATCGGAAGTAATTTACATAATCCTCGACATATTTCGCCAGTTACAAAAAAAAAAAAAAAATTAATAAACTAAATTAATATTTTTTATTTCTGCCAGTCAAGCGTTTAAATTTAATTTTAGAATAAATAGAAATTTACTCTTTGAATACAAGGTATTTAATACATCTGTAACTATGATTTAATATATATATATATATATATATATATATGATAAAATGTTATGATAATACTATAGTTTAAGAAATAAATATAGTATTTCAAGTGTTGTAAATTTTATTTTGGAAATAAGCAATGAATACCAATTAAAAAAAATAACAAAATTATAGTTAATACAAGAAAGGGATATAATATTTACATATAAATCGTAATATAATAAAATTAATGTATAAGCCTACTCGCAGGCATAGGTAGAAAGATAGAAAACAAAAAACAATAAGTAGGTATCAACATTTTCGAAGGAAACGTTGTTGCCAAATCACACAATTTAAAAATTCATTCTATATTTTATCAAAGTTATATGATTATAACATAATAATAACCACAATAATTATAATTATTAATGAGTTATGTTATTTTACTATGTTTTTTTATGTTATTTTTTTCTAAAAAACTATGTTTTATCAGTTAGTTTTTTTTTTAGTGTAATAAAATTATGTATTTAGGATTTACTTTAATGAGGGACAATAAACAATAAAATGAAAGGTTTGTAATAGTAGTGATAAAAAAAATGTACCGACTTATTTTTAAAACCAATACCCGCATATGGTCAGATTTCATAAAAGCCTATGATCGCTAATTTATTTTATCATTGGGGATCACATCAGAATTGATAAAAATTCTAGTTGATTAATGCATTATGGTTTTCATCATCGTCAAGACATAATAACAACTGATGAAAAATGATTTTCACTAGTGATGGGCACTTTCGAATAGTTTCATCCACATGTTCGATAATCATGTTCCAACTGAACTCAGTCTTAGAAGCTATTAATTACTATCGAAATATTCGATAGTCTCAATGTATTTGAAAAAATATTAGGTATTTCCATTATCGATAAATATCGATATATTATTTATTAATTAATTTATGCTACAAAAATAAAATACAAATATTTGTAACTTCTACCCTCCCCTAAAATTCGATACTTTCTCTATATGACATAATATGTATAATAGTATAGTCATACGCTGAGGGTGTTGGGAGTTCAAACAATTTTTTTCCCTTAAAATCCCCCTTCCCACCCCCTGAAATAAATTTTAAGTTCTGCAAGTTTCAGCAAGTACTTCGGATCACTATCAACTATTCGATAAAAATTGACTTTTCATTTTTAAAAAAAAGAACCGGATGGGCCTCGCTCTGCTGTACAGTTAGGGGTGGAGTGCACCTCGTTTATAGGATAGGTCATTATTACAACGGATTTGTTAAATTTGAATGCAATGATAGATATCATTGTATACGAATAACGATTCTGAACGAAGTTAATATGCTTGTCTAGGATATAATACATTGTTATTTATAAACATTGTAAAAAGTATATTTTATTTTGAAACGATAAATATATTTTTCAATTAGGATGGGTTAGCAGTTGCATACAGCGACATAGTTTGTCAGTCTAGAATATTATACATTATATTATATTTTATACATGTAATTTTATGTCAATATTCGCTGTTCAAACGCTTATAAAAAAAAATTGTGCCTATGGATTTTAATAATTTTTGAATAACTTTAAGAACTACTTCTGTGGAATCTTCTATTAAATTTTCAAGTATTTTGTACGAGCCAAATTTTTTTTATCACCGATTATAAAAAAAAAAATGTAAAAAAATCGAATATTTTAAATGCCTATAAGTGGCTTAAAAATCAATATAATATTTTGAAAAAAATATGACATAAAGAAAATACCAATCTTAACAGCTGGTAGAAATTTCAAATATCTGCGACTTATACTTTTTGAATTATAAAAAATATTTAAAATCGTTTGAGAATAAATCGCTATTTTATGCAATTTCGTAAATATTTAAATTTCAAACAGTCATAAAATTTTTTCCTCTAATTCCGGTAGAAATTTTTTTAATGATTTTTGAAGAGTAGCTTATAGATAACCTAGTGTTAAAATTTTGAACCTTAAGTATGAACAGAAAATATTTTATGAATTTTTATCTACAAAATAACTTGCAAAGTGATTTTTACATATTTCGTATAAATTGGAACTTTGAGCACTTATAAAAAAAAATTGTGACTTACGATTTTAGATTTTTTTTTATCAGTTAAGGAACAACTTATAAGAAACCTTGTATTAAATTTTCAAGATTTTCTGGGCCGCCAAAAAAATTTTATCGTTATTTAAAAAAAAAATACTTAAAAAAATTGAAAATTTCAATTGTCTATAAATAGCTCAATAAAAGTCAAAATACTTTGAAAATTTAATGGTGTATAGAGAACGCTAATCTAAACATTTGGTGAAAATTTCAAGTAGTTACATCGATTAGTTTTTGAGTTATAGCAAAATAAAAAATTTGATTATGTCGAAAACTGTTTTTGCGTAAAAACTCCCGTTTTTCCCAAATTTTTTTATGGTTTTTCCCGTCGCATTTAAAAAATATTGGAAATTTTTAACTTTTGACCTCCCAAAGTACCAAATAGATTCACTTTTCTTTCAGAAAAGTTGCTACATAAGACAATCGAAGCATTTTTACTGCCCCAAATCGTGTCGACAGACACAAAAAAAAAAAAAAAAAACACACATCATTGTAAAATCAATACATTCTTCACTCCGTTCAGAATCTAAAAAATTTGGTATTTATAAATGTGAACCGAATAGTTTATATATCGAAATGTTCAATAGTTTGTTAAAATATCGAATAGTTATTCGACAACCAAAAATATCGATGTGCCCATCACTAGTTTTTACTCTTTATTTATCAATAAAAATATGCATTTATTTTTAAGAAAATAATTGCACCAAAACTTTGATCAAAACCAACTACCATGTAGATTAGGTTAGGTTATCTAAAGGTAATGTTCACAATTATACGTTGTATAATATTGAATGACAATGATTATGACTCACCATATATTCTTTGGACTGCTACAATTATTAGTAACCCAAATACCGGAAGCACGACCATTGTTATTCAATTATCTGCACACTGTAAACAAAAAATGAATTTATGATATTTAAAAATATATTTTTATTTTACTTTAATAACTATAATTTTTATGAAATGTAGTTAATTTTCATGCATAAAAAATTATTTATCTTATATTTTGTTTATTATATTATTATATTTTTTTAACCATATAATTTTTCATAACCAAATAAAAAATATATATTTAAAAATATGGCTTGGATACATATTAAACATTTCTATGCAATAAATGGTCGTTAATTACAAATAGCTGAAATACCACTACTAATATAATTCCAAAATAACATATATAAACAGACTATTAAAACTCCGAAAAATGTTATCATTAGCATCAAAACATTTGTAGCCCTTGGCAGAATCAGTGAAGTATATTTTCAGTATTTTTTATATCACCTGTTACAAACTTCCCCTGTGCATCTACTTCCTCCATCATTATGTTTTCCATCAGATTTAGCCAAAGGCGATTCATTTAACCCGAAATTACATTATATCCCTCCACATTGTGTACTACTCTTTATAAATCTATTCTTATGTGGACTCATTTTTACGAATGGTTTTTACCTTCATATTTCATGCAGACCTAATGTACATTTAAATAATACACAAACATGAAAAAAATGCTAACGTATTAAAAAATCACGAGCTCTTAAGTAAACTTTTTTTAAAGTATACTGCAAGAATGCAAAGGAATAAAAAAATATTTTAAATGTTACAAGATATTTTGAAGCTATCGCTAACAATTATTTAAGAAATGTAGATATATTAAAAAATATTTTCATTAAATAGTCAACGTAGGCCAATATGTAAGTGTCCATTTAAATAAACATTAGCTCTCTTTGTTATTATCATCCCGTCAAATCATGTTAGTTTTGGAATATAAATCTGTCGGTTATAATAACAGTAGTCCTTTACAGACTATACTTCTGAACTGATGAGAATCGCGAAGCCACTTACTTTAAGTGCTATTACCATTTCCTTCTAATCAAACGATGCCCATTTTCTCTTGTCACTGTTTACGATAATAGACGACAACCGCCTCAGTCATAATAATCAATTAAGTTACACGTGTGATGCTATTGTCGTTCTAGTTTAACGTACAAATTATAGTTTTTATAATATAATTTTTTATATAAATTGTTGAGTTAAAACCACAATAACTATGTATGAATAACAGTAATAAAAAATAATTTAAAAATATTAATATTAAATATTTCGTATTTAATTTAATATCAAGAAAAAATTGTTAATAAAATATCTTTTCTCGAGGTATTTATCGCAGATTTATTTTTAAGTTCATACTCTATAACATTATAAACATTCACGTATCTACACGTTAAACACAAGACAAAACGTAAGCAAAAATTAGGACTATCGAACAATTGAGAAAAACAATTTTATAATTACAATTTTGAACGTTAAATAAATTTAATTTTCCCCCGATGTTGTCGTATGTAACAATTGTAATCAAACAGTTGATCACGATCAGTAATATCGAAAAACAAGAAATTCAACTTTAGGATATCATTAGAGACTATATTACCTAACTATGAATTTAAAGATACCAGTCAAAAGAGAGAGAACAAGATTTATTTTTGAAAAAATACAAAGTGGACTGCCTGTCGCACAGGTTGCTTATATTGACACAGTATAAATATCAGACGTTACATTATTGGGTTGCGTTACAGTTTGTATGGTTTGCTTATTTTAAGGGTAATGACATAAAATACATTGATATAAAATGTAGTTAAACGTTTAGTCATCGTACATAAATCAATTTCGCTACGTATTTTGCGTCATGGAAAATACCGAAATAAAAATTATAATGTTGGAACGCGGTGAATGTCTAATAATATTAGAATTAAATCAATATCGCATTATTCTATGCCATAGACTCACAGATCAAATGGATGATTCAGATAATAAATGTACTACAGATTTTCTAACAGATTCAGATAAAAAAGTATTTTGATTAAAACACTCGATATGCAGAATCATTCTAATATCACTAACTCTTCCGTAGAACGTCAAGTTTTACGTGAACTCTGCAAACGTAAAACCGTAAATTGCATTTCAACAAAACCTAATAAAATAATAAGTATAGAACTTATGAGAGACAACAAACAATCATCTCTATGCCATAAATATTTTAATTTTTAATAATTTTATTTTTAGTACCATTAGGAAAGCCATGTATACTGAATGAAGAAAAAAATTTCCACCGTTTCCTAAATCATTTAATGAAACAGTTTCTTAATTAAAGATATAACAAAATTATAAAGGTTTAATGTACAATAGTGAAAAATGTATTCGCATACCAAAAAGTCACCCGATTATATGTATAACTACAATGAACAATATAGAATTTGTCAACTTGTACTGACTTTTTTACCGATGGTTTATTTGAGTATGCATCGAAACATATTACACAGCATTACACAATGCATTGTTTTTGACTAAAATAAGACAAATTATATTATGGCAACATTTATTTAAATTTGTTCTTAATCCTATTGGTTTTATGTGTCAGCGGTAAATTACTTGTGCATTTTAAGTGTTCTCAATAGTTTGATTAAAAAAGTAAAATGTTCTCAATCATATTTTACTGAAAATTAGTAATTTGTAATCATAAAAAAGATGAGACACACAGATCAGGTGAGGGTATAGGAACCAGGTAAATCAGAAGAATTATAAATGGGTGATTAATACAGATATAGAGAATAATATTCAATAATTCGAAATCAATGTAATGTAAAACTGGTTTTAAAAAACAATTAATAGCAAAGTACAAGTAGATCAGCCTCTATATCCAATGATAGCTACTTATAACAACCAAATAACTTCATAATTAAAATCTAACTAACTTTTAAGAAAGAAAAAAATATCATTTTCATACAAATATAATGTTTTTATAAATATTGATTTAATATTTTTAAAATAAAATAATCAATCTCGTCTGATTGAAATCCGTATAACTACTCGTATTATACAAATTTCTTAGAAGTATCTGATTTTATATTTTTTTTTTTTTGCTGACAGACTTGTGAAGAATCATGAATTAATTCAATTTGTAACAACTAAAGTGTTGCAATTTTTGCAATTCTCAAATTTCGTCAATACTTTGAATTCAAACATATATAACAAAACTAACAGTGTCTATAATATATTCGATATTTTTGTACACAGTTAAGAAAATTGTCAAAGGAACTTAATCATTAAATTATTAATCAAGATTTGTTGTCGAGCCAAATGTATTTTATTGACGTATGACTATAGTTAATTAGCAATGCTTCACCTAATATAGCATGAATAATAAAACTAAAGGGACAAAAATGATTCTAATTGAAAACACTCAGTTTGTTTGTGTATACCAAGTACGAGGCTAATTCGCCTTCTCCCGCCCCATTATCAGTTTTTCTCAGGCACACTTAGAGTTAATATTAAAGAGTACTTACAATTTTGTCGTACAGTTTATTATTCATATATTTTTTCATAAGAAATAGAAAGTATAATACTATGAAAATAAAATAAAAGTCATTAAAAAAGGGTAAAAAAAACTTGAAATGGTTTAACGTTAAGTTGCTGTACTTTTTGGTGCAGAAATGACGTCTTGTTGAGAGGAAACACCGTTTACAATAAACGAACATACAAGTACATATATTTATAAATTAATAAAATCTATAAGTGATTAAGATTAGAAAAATATATATTTGTTAGGGTATTTGTTTTCATAAAAACATAATAATTTTTTTCCTTTTTGTACACAAATCTTAATATTTACCAATTACATAGTTCACTCCATAATTTATTTAACATAATATTTGAATATTCATTACTCCTTCATAATACTATAGTTTTTTTTATGAGTCATAGAAAACTTGTCGAATAATATTGCCAACCAGTAAATGTTAACAAATATATATTTGCAAATATAGATAAATCTTTATATTAAATAATTAGAATAAATAATTATATCTTATAAATTAAATTGTTACGACCCCTATTAAATTCCATGAAAATAATATTATAACGCATTAAATTCAGATTGGTTTTTTAAGATCCATACCTCAAGCCGCTATTGAATTTGTAATATCTATTCTCACGAAGGAACAACAGGTTACTCGGATACCAGACGAAACCAGTTTAATTGTCCTTGGCCTCTTGTATCCTATGCACGTATTACATAAATACACACACACACACACACACACACACACACACACATATACATATCCCAACATAAAAGAATGAAGTTGTTTCGTATTCAATACATGAAGCTTCAGTTCCATATGTAATGCGTGCAAACGACCAATTCAATACACATTAATGAGGACATAATTTTTGGGGAGAAAAAAAATACCGGTGGTAAATTAAAGGGGGTTTCCGTCACTACATGGGTGGTCTTATCAGATAAATTGTCATCAAAATCTCGGAATGTAGTATACAACAGGCTTCCTACACTAATGATCCCAAGGATCCACTAATTCTCAAGATTATTTTCATAGCAAATAGAGTGGTTTCAAGTTTTCAACAATCATGTGGTTTACCTAGTTAATATAATAACTGTCAGCAAGTTTGATTTTATCTTTTTAGGTATAGTTATCTAGGTGCGTCATAATCAACAACTTCCAGCAGTTTAGACTTTTCTCTATACATATTTGATGCTTTTATTAACAGAACACAAGTTGATGTAATATATACTGACTCCACCAAGGCTTTTGATCGCGTTTACCATAAGTTATTGATGAAAGTATTGTTTGATACTGGCTTTGGTGAACCACTGTTAACGTGGTTTGGCTCTTATATTCATGGCCGTAAGCAATAAGTTAAGTTGCTTGATGTAAAGTCTGATATAATTGATGTACCATCTGGTATTCCACAGGGAGGACACCTTTCTCCATTGTTATTTCCACTATTTATTAATGATATTAAGAATTAATTTTCTAACTGTCATTTCCTTCTTTTTGCTGATGATCTTAAGTTATTTTTTAAAATTAATTCTTTAAGAGACTGTCAATTATTACAAGATGATCTTAATTCCTCAGTGTGTTGGGCTAATGACCAAGAGTTAGAATTTAATATTTCAAAATGTCGTTCAATGTCGTTCTTTAAGACTCGTGAATATATTAATTATTTATATGTAATTAATAACAACATATTGTTGTTTGCGGGTAATACGATTACTGACCTAGGTATAGTTTTTGATCGTAAGTTAAATTTTCATTCTCATTTAGATATTATGTGTTATAAAGCATTAAAAACATTAGGTTTCATCAAAAGAATTTGCAGCAACTTTAAATTAGTAACTCCTATAAAATCTTTATATTGTGCGTTTGTGAGATCAATATTGGAATACAGAGCCATTTTATGGGATCCAAGTACTTCTTGTGGTAGAAATCAAGTTGAACGTGTTCAACGTAAATTTTTTTAATTTTGCGGCATATGCACTAAAAATTTATCACCCAATGCATGATTATTCACTAGTTTTATACCGACTTGGAATGCTAACTTTAGCTGACAGAAGACTTGAAGCTAATTTAACTTTTCTAAGACGTCTTATTGATGGACATATAGATTCTCCTGAATTATTAGCACAAATTAATTTCAAAGTACCATCCTTTCATTCCCATTACAATTATCCATTTTTCTTACCAAAATGTAACACCAACTACGCCAAAAATCAGCCACTACACCGTATGATGAGTTTAGCCAATAAAAGTTTACCCATCAACTCTAATTTAAAGATATCCTGTACAAATTATAAATATTATCAATATTATATTAAATTGGGCACATCCCGTATTGTTATACAAATAAATATATAATATGTTAAAGTAGGGAAACATTGATTATATCGGATGAAAAAAAAACTTAATTCAGTTGATAAAACTTTTAGAAGTTCAATGTACCAATCTACTCTATTATTCATAATCCAAATAAATGTTGGTCTTATATTAAGAATAAGAAAGTTAAGGAACTTACCAGTTGTATGCATCTAAATGATGCTTTTACTGACGATGGCTCTAAAATAGTAAATTACTTCATCGATCATTTCTCCAGTATTTATGTTAAATCAAACTTTGCTTCCCCTAATGCTGTTACATCTCACTCTCAAACTACCTCTTATCATTGTCTTGATTTTCCTGTAACCTCATGTCCTATATCAATAGCTGACATCTTTAAATCTTTAAACTCGATCAACTACAAACTCTCTCTCCTGGCCCTTATTTTATTTCCAATATATTTTTACAGCGTTGTAAATTCGTCCTTACTACTCCTCTCCATTACCTATTTAATTTATCATTAACTTCTGGTACATATCCTGACTTCTGGAAGTCAAGTTTAGTTTCCCCTATTTATAAAAACTCTGATCCTTCTAATGTAATTAATTATCGTCCTATCTCTTTGCTTTCATTGATTCCTAAATTATTCGAAGATCTAGTTTCTAAACAAATTATTCCAACTCTTAACTCTAAAATAATAAATGAGCAACATGGTTTTCGAATTTCTAGATCAACAACTACTAATTTGTTTGCTTTTTCACAGTTTATAAATTATGCTTTCGAGAAAGGTTACCAAGTAGACGTAATCTATACGGATTTTTCCAAAGCGTTCGACACTGTTCATCACACCATATTAAAATATAAACTTAAATCATTTGATATTTGTGACCCATTACTATCATGGCTCTTTTCATATTTCTCTAATCGTTCACAACTCGTAAAATACAAAAACTATTTTTCTTATTCTTTTCAACAATTTACAGGCGTACCACAAGGTTCCCATTTAGCCCCTATCCTCTTTCTTATTTACATTAATGATATCTGTTTCTCTCATTCAAATATGCATTTATTTGCAGATGATCTCAAAATTTTCCGCATTATTAAATCTTCTAATGACGCTGATCTTTTACAGTCTGATTTAAATGCACTCGTAAATTGGTGTGACCTTACCCTTTATGTGAAAAAGTGCAAATCTATGTCATTTAATCGTTCACGTTCTTCTATACCTTACATATATTCCATTAATAATGTATCTCTACAGCGAGTCCCCTGCTTTAAAGACCTTGGCGTCTTTTTTGACAGTAAATTATCCTTTGATGTACATGTCAATTATATAAGAAACAAATCCCTAAGACAGCTAGGTTTCATCAAATTCTCCTGTGCAAATTTCAATAATGCTAATGCTCTTCGCCTTTTTTATATTTCTTTTGTTAGAACCATTCTTGATTATTGTTCTACCATATGGTCTCCTTTAACTCTTAAGCATAAATCAGCATTGGAATCTGTACAGAACAAATTTTTAAAGTTTTTTTTGTTATCGTTGTAATATCCCCCGTGTTCCCCACTCTTCTTACGCTCCTATTTTGAATGTTCTCTTTCTTGATTCTCTTGAATCTTGAAGAATAAAACTTGATTTGCACTTTTTATATAATGTTGTTCATAACAATATCGATTGTCCTGAAGTACTTAGCCGTTTGTCCTTTTTAGTTCCGCAACGCCTCACCAGATCACACGTTACATTCTATACCCCGAACCAGCGATCAAATTATGCAACAAATAGTCTGATTAACCGTATTATACAATTAACTCATAATTATAACATAGACTTATTTTCTTTTCATTCATTATATAGCTTTAAGCAATATTTAAATTACCATATTTAAGTAAAAATTACATTATTATTAGATCTTACAGTTTTACATTATATTCAACCTTTGTATTTTATTTTATTTTAGTTTAACACTAATAAACTTTAACTCTTATCTTCTGTTTCCATATTTTTATGAATCATGTAATTTATTACCATCTATACCACTGTGCATTATTTATCTACCTATCATGTAATTGGGTTACAACCCGTTTAATTATTTAAATAAATAAATAAAAATAAACTGAGATGACCTTAAAACTAAATGCTTACGTAACTATGCACCATGCATGGAAGTGTAAAATTTCATATAGTTAATGAGTATAGCTGTGAGTTACAACCATTGAGCATTGTTATGTCTATATAATAATAAACTGATTGTTTCTAAATAAGGAAACCTTCAAAATAAATACTTACCTACAGTTGAAATATTATTTATCTTATTAAAACATAAAATATGAAAAAAATAAAATAAAATATAATACTTACTACATTAAAATAATTAAATAACATTATTACAAGCGAAAAAAATAACTGAAAAAAAATATCAAATCTGATGGTATAGGTCATATTTTATGACTGATGAGTATTTAATAAATAAAAATAAGATATTTGATATCTTAATTAGTATACATTACAAGAACATTATAGAAAATGTATATATTTCACTAGGTACTAATCTCGAATTACTTCGCGAATTACATTTTACAAGCAACAAAAAAGAATATGATTGAAACAAATTGTAGTTATTATTTAATAATAGTTTCAAAATCACTAATAATGGAGTTAAAACGGGTTATAACCCTATTTAAAAACGGGTGGTACCCAGGAAAAATTTGAAATCGAGTTTTAATTTAAAACTAAGGGTCAAATTAATACTGAAATGCAATTTAAAATGATAAACCATGAATTAATCTGATACAAATAAATAAGAAAATAAAGCATTTATCATTACTTTATATTCGAAAAGCGGAAATTTAAATTGAAATTGAAAATGAAATGTGTATTTAAATGTGTAATTTCTATCTACATTTCTATCGGCATTAATGCCGATGATACCGGTAATCTGTAATACTTAGAAAATGGTCAATAAGCCAATTAATTATTAAAGAATCTTATATAAAATACTTATATAATTATATTAATTTAGTTAAAACCAAACTTTGGTACTTCTATTTTCTGCAAAAGAAATAGTTTCTGAGGCTTCAGAAAAAACTCCTTGAAACCATCCCTGTTGTAACAACATTATGATATACCTATTCATGAGAATAAGAAAAAATTAGGTTTTAATCCCGTTACTGGAATCCGTGAAATTCAACCTACTTTGACTGTTATTAAGCTTAGACACAAATAAGATAAACAATAGATTTTATATCAATTGCATTTTTCCTCGCAATTTTCATATAAACTAAGGCTTTAATAAAAAGGTTATTTAATAATAACTTATATGAAAAAATATACTTAAATAAGAAATAAAATTAGATAAGTAATTAAAATTACTTTAAAAAAATTATATCACAGTTATATTTATTACTGATAAATATTTAAGTTACACTAAAAATGTTTGAGTCCCAATTAATGTTATAATAAAGTTTAATATTTTGCTAAAGCGATGATAGTTTATGTAGTCTAGATCAGTGATTTCCAAAGTTTGCTCCGCGAAATCTAATGGTTCCATGGAACAATCTCAAGAGTTCCGCGAGGTGAACATTAAGTGTAGTAATTGGAATAAAAAATTACCACAAACTATCGTTAAAACATTACTTGAAGTAATTATTAATTTTATAGTAAATAATTGAAAAATGTAGGTTAATTGGACATTGGGGTTCCACGAAACAAGCTATTTCCTAAGGGTTCCCTGGTCGTAAAAGTTTTTGAACCGCTGGTCTCGATAATTAATAATAATATTCTAAATAAAATAAAATATTTAAATAACAACGATATCATAATAAACAAGTTTTTACAAATTGTAAAACTTTAGTATTAGAAAGTATTTAGAAAATGAAAAGAAACAAATTTCAATTTTATTTCAAGTGCTAATTTATTAACTTCATATTAAGTCGAATTAAAGTTTTTGAAGTTTTAAAAATGTAAATAAAATAAGGAATTGCCTACTTGTAAAAATATTAAATATTTCTACATTTCATAAGCAAACGTTGAAAATAAAAATATTGAGAAATATATATATTTTTTTTATTATAAAGCTTTTGATATTTATATTTAATACTTTTCCGTCTACAAAAAATTGTACTACCTATTCATTAAAATGTAAATTATGAATTACCCTAATTTAATTTTAAATTTATATGATTTCTGAAATTCCAGATTCCGAAATGTTCGGTCTTCCACGTAACTGAAAACCCATATTTTACTTTCAATAAAGCACGATACTAGAAATCTAATATTAATAGAAAAGAGTGAAAAGAATTATTGTTTTTGATAATCATTTAGAATTTAGAATTATTATATTAAAAATATCAAGGTGACTTCACAGAAGTTTTAAATCAGTTTTCCATAGCAAACAACTGTATCTAATCTTAAATATCTTTCAGTAGCGCTCATTTTGATAATGAAAAAACTGCTATCTCTTACATGTTTTGTTCAAGATTATGTTCTTTGTTTATGAATTCAAATAATTGAATTTCTTTGTCTGTACCTTCTAGATATCTATAAACGAAAGGTTTCACTAAAATAAATAATGTTATATTATATAAATAATATAATACAAAACAACACAAAACTAAATTTTGTATATTATGTTTTATATTGTTAAATCTACAATTTTATTAAATTTATAAATAACGGGATACATAATCAAAAAAACAAATAACAATTCTAAGTCATTATTGAAAAACTAAGGAAAGTACGAAGAATTACAAAATTAATCCGATACAATGGATTTGTTAATTATTAATATGACAAACATTTGCGAGTTAAAATATATTTTTAAACATAATATTGAACTTTTAGCGAATTTAACCATAAATTCAAAAATATAATTTGGCCGACAAAAAAAGCAATCCAGTATAATTAAAAATTCCAAAATCATCCTTCTTAAGTTCTTTTTTTATTTAACTAAGGTTCTCAATTTGTGGAATAACCTAACTAAGCCAACAATTTTGTTTTACATTGTTTTACCTATGTTATTTTTAGGTTCTGTTTATTTTTTAAGTAGGCAACCTTTTACGTTTTAATTGAGGTTTAAATCAATATTTAATTTAGTTAGGTACCGATTAATTTATATTTTTGATTAAAAAATACATTTATAAACAATACGTTCTAAACAAAAAATTATAATTAAAAATTAATAACACACCTTTTATAACTAGTTTAATACATTTATTAGAAAGTTGGTGATAATATTACAAATATGATGCAATACAAAAATAAAATTGTTTTATTACTATCTTATCAGTTATATAATTTCAATCTTAATTTATATAATCCTAAATATTCTAATTTAATCCTAAACTAATCTAACATATTTGTTTCCGAAAATCAAAATTAAATAATAATTTAAGTATAATTTAAAATAAGTATAAAACAACAGTATTTATCTAATTTAAATCTTTGAATATCATTTTTCCAAAGAGGATTAATATTAGTATTTACTTTTTTGTCAATTCAAAAATACGAACTAGTATGAAAGTAATTATTATAATCACTACAGTAGTTAGATCAAATTATGCATACGCCCGTGCATACTTCATTTTTTTTTTTTTGTAAGTACTTCATAATTTTATGACTAAATTATAATCTGTCCACTGAAAATGTGTTTGGTATATCAAAGTATAATAACAATGAAATAATATGTTTCTTTTGTTTTTATCTAATTTATTGATATTATTATTAATATAGCTATTACAAGAAATAATGGCGATATAGGTACTTTAATAATGTTACAGGTAGAATCAACTAGTTAAAAATCATTGCACTAATATATATATATATATATATATATATATCTAATATATGATGATTAGATTGAGAATGAGTAGAAATAAAACTGAGTATATTGAGTATGATTTTGGACAAAGAGACCAAAAAGTTGAAGGAATGAGGAGACAACTGACAATAGATGGTGATGTGATAGGTGAAGTTGAGAGCTTTAAATATTTAGGATCTTTTGTTCAAAAGGACGGGAGCTTTGACATAGATGTAAAACATAGGATTAAGTGCGGGTGGATGAAATGGAGAGAAGCATCGGGCGTGTTATGCGATAAAAAAATTCCAATTAGGCTGAAAGGTAAATTTTATAAAAGTGTAGTGAGACCAACTATGCTGTATGGTTCAGAGTGTTGGGCGGTTAACAGGAGAATAGAACAAAGTATGAGTGTCGCGTAAATGAGAATGCTTAGATGGTTGAGTGGAATAACAAGAGAAGATAGAATAGGGAATGAATACGTGAGAGGTAGTGTTGGTGTAGCGCCAATTGTGGACAAGATGAGAGAAAATGGGCTGAGATGGTTTGGGCATGTGATAAGGCGAGAGAAAACGAATGCAGTAAGAGTGGTTATGAAGATGGACGTTGAAGGGAAAAGAGGAAGAGGAAGACCAAAAAAGAGATGGTTGGAGACTTTGGAGAATGACATGAGGGCTGTCGGTGTGTGCAGAGGAGATGTGATTGACCGAGTAAAGTGGAGGTGTAGGACAAGGGTGGCCGACCCCAAATAGTTGGGAGGAAGGCGAAGCAAAAGAAGAAGAAGAAGAAGATATGATGATTAGAATATTAATGTAAATACTTTTTAAATAACTTTATATAACAACCAATCCATTTTCTCTAATTCTAATAATGAAATATCATATAGTGGGCACCTATGAACAATTATGAACTGAATCAGTTCATTATGAGCTAAATTAAAATAATATCGAGAATAATATGTATTGTATACATTTTAAGCATTAACTTTATCTATTTTATTAATGAGAAACTAAATATTAATTATACTTCTATACAAAAAGTATCAAAAGTAAAGCATAATAAGTAAAAGTTTATAAACAGAAAACACGAAAATATTGATATCATAGTAAAAATTTGGGTAGATAGAACTAATATATATGATTCAGTTTTACCAGAATTTAAAAGGAATTGAAATAATACATTTTTATAAGTATTATTTTATGGCAAAACCTATGTCTATATAAATAATTTAAAAAAAAAAATTCAAAATAAATTAAAATCATAACAATTGATAAGTAAATTTCGAGGTTAATTTTTATATGAAAATAAAATTAAATAGTTAGCTAAAAAGTCTAATATACATTTATAACAAATAAAAACATGAAAATATACTGGTCACTTTTATAAACTATTAGTACATATTTATGTACTTTGTATTTAAATTCAAACCAAATTACCACATAACATATTTTAATTAATTGTAAATCATACTCATTCATAACTTCTAATCAAAACAAAACAGAAAAAACAATTAAACTGAAGTTAATTATGAAATAATAAACCTAAGCTGGCAGTTCTCAAACTTTTACAACTACAGAACCTATAAAAAATAGTTTGTGTTTTGTGAAACCTCAATGTCTCCAATTCCAACTTAACCCCAATTATTAAATTACTTATTGAAAAACCAATACTTCAAAAAATGTTTTAAAGATAGTTTGTGATAATTAATAACTGTAATTACTACTCATAACACTCATGTAGATCTTGCAGAACCCTTAAGAATACACAATGGAACACACTTTAGGAATCGCTGATCTAAGTATACAAAACAGAATGAAGCCATCTCTTTTTACAATCTTATAAGGTAATAATCTTGGTAGGTAATAATGTATCTCATTACATTAGAATAAATATTTTAAATAGCAACTTAACCATAACTATAATCCCTACCATATTCTAAGTAGAATTAGATGATTCAAAAATGGTCAACATTTTATAAAAATGTCATCATCTTTACACTTGTTCAGATTATTAAAAAATTTTTTATAATTTATTTAACACCCGATATTGGATTAAATAATATAGCACAAGACCATAGACTCCAACAAAAAGTAAAAAAAAATGAAAAACTAATAACTCTCGTTGACTATATTCAAAAAATTAGAACTGAATAATCTTAAAAAAAATATTAATCTTGTATAAACATAAAATTATATACAACTAAAATACAACTTATAGAAAGACTTTTAGAACCCTTGACAAAAAATACTCATTCCATTGATATTTCTTCACTCGTTCAATAATGCTTAATATGTTAACTCATGTTAATTTATTAAAATTAATTTTCTCGTGCTAGATAACTATGAATATAAATAATTATATTTTTATAGTTACTAAAATATAATAGCTGCTAATAACTATATACAGTACCAAATTTCTTACATTACAAAAAATTAAAACTTAACTATATACTATCTACTTGCATCATAATAATATTTCTGCCTAAGTAGGTTAATCTATTTCAATATCTATAGTGATAAAACAGTATTAAACTTGGATAACTTGCAAAAATAGATATGATGTATTCATGTGATAATCTACAATTGAGAAGATACACATAGAGTATTGTTATTTTTCAAAATTCAATGAATATAGTTATTATACTGACAGAATCATAAATTATAATTCAAGTATTTTTGTGTGTTAGCCTACCTATATAGAAACCATCAAAAGAAACAACCTAATGCAAACCAAAATGATAAGTCTGATTACAGTTAAACATATTTGCATACCTAAATATATCTAATATTAATAAAAACAGAACACCTAACTATCTAAAAAAATTCTTGATAACCAACTATAAATTGTTATACATGTTTATACTTGTATATCGAGATGTATATGTATTTATCATAAATAAATAATGAAATAATGACTAAAAGCAAGTGATAGAAAAACCTAAGGAAAAAAATTCAACAATAAATAAGTAAGTTATAATCATAAACAATTTACAACTACATTTTAATTCTACAAATATCATTGAATGTATGTTTTTAATAATATAATCAAATGGAACAAATATAATAAAGGTTTAATATCGAATTTAATACAAATATTACACTCATGATTAGTTAAGTGTCGAAATCATACTTATTATAGTAGGTATCTAATATATAAATGTGTTTATCTAAAAATTATATAACTCCTAGGGTTATAATAAAGGCATATTTACAATGAGTAAAAAACAAAGAGGATGTATTTGGCCCATTATCATTTTTTTAACTGGTTCTGTTTTAGAATTTTTGCCTTACAGCCACAGCATTGATATTAACAAATACATGAAATGTGAAAATCAATTAACTGTAAAATTATTTATTTTTTTATTCATCTTAGCTTTAGTGATAGGAGCCATTAACTTTAAACATGATTTATTTTTACACTTAACAAATGTAATTTGTGATTATTGCTTGATAGCAAAAATATATGGGGACTTAAAACTTCCAACTATTTGTTTCCTTTAAAATATATTTCTCCATTTTGATGAAATAACTATTATTCATTACTGTAATCATAGATTAGAGAGACTCTTTAAACAAAGTCGATGGTATCATTAACCATTATTATAATACTGTTATCTATTTTTATGTATACGGTACACAAATAAAACTAAAAGATAATAAATGGGTTGTTTATAAAGATAACAAGTTGGTCATTTACAGTCATATTTATGAGCAGTGAATTCGTAGAAATGACAGATAGGTTACACTTCATTATATTACAGAGGTATCTATAATTGGTCGGTACAAAATATCTTAAGAAAAGCTAAAACACACAGTCAGACCGAAGTGACTATAGTTGGAATAAGTAAACTCACTTTGACGGTCATCCGGCGCTGATGAGAGACAGCAGGGTGTAACGATAATCTCTAAACTGAAGAAAACACGCACGCAACACTACTACGAAACGCACTGAGAACCGAGAAACATTGGTTTCGAAAAATGCTCGGATAAGGTAAAAGAACAAACAACACTGCAACTGCAATATATTTTTCTGTCGGCGGTGTTAAGTGTTGCACATGGAAACGATAAGTGCCAGCAAGATAATTATTATATTCTTATTTAGGATATTTTCTGCGGACGCGAAACACGGCGACGGCACCAAGCGCGCGGAGAGAACTACACGACGGCTGTTATTGCTGCGATCGAGAGATCGAATTCTTGCGGTCGTCTGCAGTTGATCGCGTTCAACGACCGGAAGGCGATTTTTCTCGATAACCGCACAGCGATGGGCAGCGGGTAATAATAACGCGAAAACCGTACGTCGACTAAACACGATATCGGCACGGGATGCGTGTGTCGGTCGAACTGGAAAAAAATCAAATATAATTAATGTGCTCAGGCCAGGCCGCACCGGACGAGCACGACGGAACAACGGGACAACATCTGAGCGCACGGAGAACGCATCTGCACGGTCGCAGTAAACAAACTGGCGATGTCGGTCGGTCGTTCGGCTGCCGTCAACGGGCGAAGTAGGCGCGCGCACACCGCGGTGGCTGCCGCCACCGACGTCTTCGTAGTAGCCGGCACCTGCTGGCAGCTGCTGCTCGCAACGCACGCACGACAACGATCGCGTCATGGAGGAGAAAAATTATTATTTCTATCACCCTCCCTGCATGCACGCGTCGTCGTTCCGGTCGCCACCGCCGCAACTATATCTCGTCCTTCCCTCCGCACACAGGGCTACCGACCGCCTTCGCGTCCTTTTCATTTTTTTACCCCTCGTCCTGCGTACGGTTGTTTTCCCATTTCGTACACAACTCTACATGCGTCAACATACATATTTATTATATCTTATTGCTATCGAGCTATACCTACCGTTGAGTTCTTTAGTGGATCCAGTTTCGAAAATAAGCGTATTAAATTATAATATCAACTAAATATATTAATATAAAACATAATATTTATAAATATATACAGTTAACTAATGAACAGTTGGTAGTTTATAGGCATTCATCATACGTGTAATGACTTCTGCGTCCGATTCGCTTCAAAATTACTGCCTAACACCGTCGTAGATATAATAATAATCTATTTCTCGTTATTATCGATAAATCAAGTGAACACGAACGATTATTGACCGTAGGAAATCCAATATGGAATCACTTTGGTACCAATAAGTAATACGACAGTATTAAATGTAAATCAGAAAATATTCAAAATGTGAGCCATTGAATATTCTGTTTATAATATAAACTACACTATGTAGGTATTGACTTATAGTGGCATATATCCAGGGGTACCGGAACAATGGGGGTAGTGGGGGTAATTACAACCATAGAATAAATACTGTGGGGGCAGAGCCCCCACGATTTCATAACCTATTTATATTTACATTTAGTCCACAATAACTACATTTTTATTTTTACCGAACTTTCACACGTGGTTTGCCGATAGAATATACATTGCATAGAGCACAGATAGGAAAAATGCTGCTATGGCATGCGCATCGCACTTCTATAATTATATTGTCAAACTAATGTGAACTTATCTCTCAGAATCGTTATTTTCGAAGACAATTGTTTATAATTGCTTTCAAATTTAATTTAATTCAAATCAGTTATAAACCTTAAATTGTTATTCACTTGACACTTACCCCACTGCTCGGTTGTTTTTTTTTTTTTAATTTCGTTTTTTGTTGGTTTCAAATTAAAAAATACATTTTTAATATATGTCAGTATTATTTATACTTTTTGCTTATTTTATACAGAAAACGGAAACAAGCAATCACAAGCATTAGAAATCATCCCCATTCGTTCATCTACACTACCCATAACAGAAACAATAACTTCTAAAAATAGTATTTATTTAACTAAATAATTTATTCCCAAAAACGATTTTGAATTCCCTAAAATAAATGGAAGATCATGTCAGTTTAAATGGTTCAATTCGTTTAGTTGGCTACGTTATGTGAAAGAAAAAATTTGTTTTATGTTATCCGTGTTCTTTGGCCAGTCAAACTAAAAAAATAAAAATTTATGGACAAGAATCGTTTATTGATACTGGGTTTCAAAATTGGAAAAAAGGCACTGAGTGTTTTTCTATACACGAAAAAAGTGAAAACAATAGAATATTTAAATTTTTGTAAAAACTTTCGTCCTGGTATATCTTTAATTACTAAACAGTATTTAAATAAACAAAAACAAACTCGTACAGTATTTAAAATTGTTATAAGCTCTATTCGTTAATTAGCTCATAGTGGTCAAGTTATTCGTGATGGTATACGGGACTCTGGAAACTTAATTTATTTATTATAAGAGTGTTCACTTGAAAATCCTGTTCTAAAAATTTGGCTTGAAAAACGAAACAATTGTTTAAGTGGGGATATTCAAAATAAGTTATTTGAAACTATGGCGCATTTTGTTTTACGAAAGATTAAAAATTCGGTTCTAAAAAGTCCATTTTAGGCCATAATGGCTGATGGCGCAACAGATACTTTTAAACGAAATTTTTGTGGGTATGTAAAATCCTACAAGTGGAAATGCCGAAATATTATTTTCTTGCATCAATTATTTATTGACACGTATGTGTCTTAGTTCTGAAAATGTTAAAGGACTTTGTTTTGACGGAGCGGCAACTACGTCTGATCATAGTAAAGTGATTGTTTGTTGAACGAATTATATGAAAGATTTACTCAGTCTGGATTAGACAAAGTAGTATCAATGGAAATTATTTTGATACGTACAATCAATAGAGAAAAAATTGAACTTAGTGTTATAAAAAAACTTCTCAGTATTCACGTAATTGATTTTAATGTATATCAATTATCTGCTCAGTTAATAATGCTTGACAATATTTTAAATTCTGATAATCCCTCAGCAACAATAAAAAATATTGTTGAAGTATTTAAAATGTTGCCAGAAACTTCACGTCAATTGATGAATCAAGTTGAACGACTTAAACTATTATACACAATACCTGCAGCATCAGTCACACCAGAGAGGTCATTTAGTGGGGTCAGGTGTTTAAAAACCTATACAAGTCGAACTCTGAGTCAAAAGTGTTTGACTCATTTATTACTATTACACTTAAACCAAATTATTTTCTATGAGATTTCCTTGGATTTCCTTGGATTCCTAAAAGAGTTCATTAGCTGGACAGCAGAGAGAAAAAGTGTATTTGGCAAAATGTAAATTATTCATTAAAATATAAACTGTATATTATAATTATAAATATTGTATAATAAAATATAGTTATGTTTTTTTTGTTTCAAGATTGTACAATAAAGAAACTGTGTATGTGAAAAAGTTAATTACAACTGTAATTTGTATTGTTGATAAATTTTGTTTTGCCTACAATTTTTATACATTATTTGAATTTGTTTAATAAATATTTATAAGAAAAAAATATTATACTTATGCACACATGTTTACATTTCCTCGGCATAGGTGCTGTAAAAATTGTGGAGGCGATGGAGATTAAGCCCCAAAAAATAAATACCCCTATTTTTGCTTCTATGCCCTCTAGAAAAAAGCTTAAAATATTTTGCCCCCACAGCAAAAAAATCATTCCGGCGCCCCTGCATATATCCTATTTTCTTATTGAGGAGGTATAAAATAAAATACTTGTTTAAAAATTACTAGTTAAAAAATAGTTTTTATTTCAATATCAAAGTCTGTTTTATGTTTGTGTTGTTGATTCCATCATAATTGAAAAATTCTACATTTTATACACAAGTTAAAATATTCATAATGTGTATATCTTTTATTCTAATCAATTCTAAACTCGATTTCTTATTTTTTATTGTCCTTTTTAGAGGGGGGATTTATTTCGAACCCCTCATTATATTTACGCCACTGTTGACATGTATTTTAATACCACATTTTACAGAGAAGATGATTCAATTACGTTTCTTAAAAAAAAGAATTCTTGGAAACTATCCATTATTTTCACAGGGCTAATTACCTACAAAATTCGTTATATTGTTATTATATTTATCCACATAGTCTTTCAAGTTATATGTAACAGCTAAATTCTCTGGTTAAAATAGAAAAATGACTTGTTCACCACTATCAAAATTATGTTCGTTTTGTTGTTCGTCTCAAAAAGATTTTTCAGAATGGTGTTTTTTTAATATTTAAACCAGAACCCATATTTGTATTTCATAAGCTTGATTGATATAGGAATATATAAATAAATAATAATAATATGGTATCTGACTAAAGTAAAAAGTATTCTGCATAAAAATAAATATTTTATAAAATTTAAACTTTGATATTGTGTAAGAAATAACTCAATTTTTGATTATGAATTTGTTGAATTTGTTTATGTAATTTGTTAATGTAATATTATTTTTCAAAAGTTCTAGTAAAACTAAAATAAATATTAACTTCAGTATATTATTTAGAAATTATACTTAAACAATTTTTAAAAAATATAAAAATTTAATGATGTAATTTGACAGTTTTTATTATAAAATAAAATAAAAATATTGAACTTTTGAAGTTATACCTAGTTGTAAAACAAACTCCTTAAATAACAAATTTTATCTTAGGCAGCATTAAAAATTTGTGTTTTTCATTTATATTTCTTTATAGCAGAGCTAAAACACCAAATTATTTATGCGATTTTGGATCCAACTCGATGTTCAAAATACATAGTTTTTCAATTTCTTAAAACATTTATTGCCTACAGCACTTTCAGTACTCATATTTATTTCCAATAAGCAATGTTAAAAACTTTGCAAATATTAAATAACATTTTACAGTTAATCATTCATCGTATTATCACAGAACTATAATAATTTTACTACCAATTTATATTAAATTTAAATTATACAAACACTAAAACAAAAATGTATTCATTGTTTTTAGAAGAAAGAAGAGGAAGATTAAAATTAATAATAGTCCGTGTATAATTAAAAACATACGTATAATGAATATAAGGATATGCTATATTTGTGATACGTTGGTCATCGTTCAAAATAATTTGGTTTTTTTTTAACAAAATACATAACAAAAAAACAATAAAATATATGATACCCATTAAACTTTTAATTGATAAGAAAAACATAATGTGATCTGATATTATTTAAGTTACTGATGCTAATAATATTGTGTAATATAATATAATATATATTACACAATATTATTTTTTTATAATTACTTCAAAAAATAAATTATTTGCAGTTTTTTTGAAATATATATATATATAACCTTTACACAAAAAGTTGAATTTTTTTTTAAATACTTTTTTTTATAATTTGTTCATAAATTATTTTAATAAAATTAAATATTAATTAGTAAAATTATTTTTTTAGAATAAATAAAAAATGAATAATTTTAAAAATATTCTACAATCTTAAAGTATTTAATAATATTTATAAGTATATTATAAATATTTTTCTCAGGATCTTATTATTATCTTAATATAATTATTATGTATTATAATGTATTATAAAATTGTCTATGTTGAAAATATTTAAATTATGCTTGCATAATATTTTAATTTTACATGAATATATTATTATTAAAATTATTATAATTTAAATTAGTAGTTTTCTTGAAAATTATTGGAAATATAAAAATGTATGAATTATGTATAGTTAAGTTCAGTGTTAAAAATAAACTTTATGATGTATTTTTTTTTTTAATTTAATATTTTTCAAAAAAGGTAAACACCATGTCATAAATTGTTCATATCCGATATTTTTACGGTACCTTGGTATAAGAATATTATATTAAAGTAATAATATGCAAAATGAATTAAACCCACCTGGACCTTGGTTTAACATAAGCTTTTATGGAGTTTAATTACGTGACGGATTTATCTCTTTAGTTATCTTAAATGAAAATTAACACAAACCTTCTTATAAAATCAGCTAGCCTAATAAGAAATTCCATAACTATTTACTTCACAGTTCATTAAACGAATGGCAAGATTAATAAATAATCTGTTTTTTGACTGTACAATTTTTCATGAAGTTAAAGTAATATAGTAAATAAAGTAAACTCTACATATAAACTCCAAACTCAAAACTATTTTTCAAACACATAATGATGTAAATAAATATGATGGAAGTTTAATACATATTATAAAATAATATCTCCACAAATATAATTACCTACTCGTTTAATCAATTAGATACCACATGCTTAAACATATTATGTAAATCTCTAAAATGTATATATTTACCGTAAATTATTATTGACTTTAACCCCTTTAGTTTTTGAAAACTGTCTGAATACTAACGGATTTTATTAATACGGTTTTGGTAATAAACTATGAACATTTGAAACATAAAGGGCTTAATACTAAATAAGCTACCTTAGATACCTAGATAATATTTCTAATACCTAACATAAACTAAATAATACTATTCTGTGCACGGTGTATTTAAGGTAAATATCATGAAATTGTGTATGAAATACCTGTATCACTGATCAAGAGATGACGAACAGTGGAAGTAAAATTAATTTCCCAATATGAAGATTGAACATGTTATTGAAAATATTTTAAAACAAAAGATAGTGTATAATATTGAAATACTCATATAAATGAATAGTTATAAGATGCCATAATGCACGAATTGTTATTAGGTTATATTATTCAGCTATTGTTTATCCTTATCGTTGTGGAAATGTTCGTTTTCAGAATTTTAATGATAAATCATGATCAAACGATCTCACGTTCGATTTTTAGAACAATATAGCTAAACGTGGATTTATGACTTACCAGAGGTTTAACGTTATTTTTCTGTCTATTTTTTTTTCTATGGGAGAGGGGGATGCGTAATTCGTACGTTAAACAATGGACGTTTACCAAAAAGTAAATTATCTGAAAGTTACGCGTTATATATATATATATATATATATATATAGACATATAACTTGGTATAATTATTACCTCAGTTACATGGAGAGCGCGTTTTTATAACATGCGAAAAATTAATCACGTTTGTAGTTTTACACTATTATTAAGAGTCAAAGACAACGGCGGTTATTTGACCTCTCGCAAGTCATTCGTAGTATAGTCTAAGAAATATCTCGACATTGTTATTCATGTAATACTGAACCAGACCGGAAATTAGTGATCAGACGTAAATTTCCACGAGTCCGAATGAAAAGGGCTAACCGCGGTTCATTGGGACCACCTGATTAAGCCAATACCTAAATGTCTTTCTGTCTATAATTATAATATATAAGTTGATTCTCTTCGATATGATTAAATATTTTAAAATATACCATTTAAGCCACATAGTATTTTTTGTATGACGGCATCAAACACTTTTAAATCTATAGTAAGGTATCAAATAAACGTCTCTCTAATGTAGACACCTATAAAAAGTGATAAAAGTTATATAATGTTTACAAAACGAAAGTTTTTAGTAAAATAATTAATTGCTCATTTGAATTTCACTCTTTGTGATAAACTTATAATACTTGAAATTCTGAGTATGGAAATGGATTATTTTACGCCTGTCATTTCTGAGCATCTGCTGAAACCGTGATTATGTTTTCTATTTTCTATTAGTAATTTTTAATTAAAATATTATTTGTTTATATATTTAATGTTTCTATTATTATTATTTTTTTTTGTGATTATCTAATTAATTCAATTTTCTACTTCTTTTTTGTATAAGTTTTGTATACATTATGCTCCTACATTAATCAATTAAATTTATAAGAACGCAGTTTATATCTGCGTATTAAACGAAATTAATTATTTTTATAGCTTAACCAGTGTTTTGTTTTATTTTTTGACTCGATTATTTGTCGGTATTTCAGTGTGATGAAACGCATTTATTGATAATTTGTTTAGTATTTATGTACCAGTTTGAAATTCATTTATTAAAGATATCTTTGATTAATTGGAAACCTTACCAAAAAAATAGTAGGCAACACATTTTTATTTAATAGAACATCCTAATATACATCTGTTAGGGAGAAGTTCTGTTATCTAGATCACAACAATGTATATGTTTGCAAGAATGTTTGCATTCCTAGTTTGTATACCCAATGAAAGAAAAACCGAAAATACGACTTGTCTACTATTTATGAACATCTATTTAATTACATATTTTTTACTGAGCAATCAGTAGTATTTATGTTTTATAAATATTTATTTATTCAACGATTAAAATATATTATTATTTAAATGTTTTGAATTCAATTATAAATGAAAATAGCATAATCTAAATTGGCTGTATAATTATAAAAAATAAATATACATATTTATTTATAAATAATTAATCAAGTATTGAACATTTAAACTATGATTATCTGTTAAAATGCATTCTGCATTTTCTTTTTTTTATTTAGTATTTATGTTCTTTGGATCAGAAATTAAATAATATCTATGATTGTAATAATAATGTATTCAAAAGCTAAAAGGATAAAAGGATACATATTTATTTTAAATTGATATAAAATTATATTATGGGTACTGCGTCACTTTTAATTTGTTCAAGTTACAAAAACACTGTTTGAATATCAATTGGTACTATCATACTATTATAGGTACATATTTTGTTTTTTTTTTTTAAAAAAAAAAAAAAACAATAAATTAATAAATGTTATATTCATACTTATTTTAAAAGTAAACCGAGTTAATTTTTCGCTGATGAATTGAAACAGGTGGTAAATCGAAAAGTGCCTGTATATAGAAATACCTAAAGACGTCATTGCATACAACGTCAAACATTGTGTGTATTATACGCAATGGACGTTTATAATATTATACAGTTAAATATTTCGTCCTATACACGTTTAATAATACACTATTCAGTTATCTGCTAAACAAATGTGATGTTCATGGTTGATGTGTAGCCATTACGCACTCTAAATATGCGACTTAGAATATCATATTACTTACTGTTGGTTCCCGTTCTCAATTTACCCATGATTATGTGGACGCATAATAATACAATAGAATGCGAAAAGATTAGTTAATTATATTACAAAAGTATATACATATATATATATTTGTACTGCCTAGTTGACGTTTAAAATATTACTAAAAAAAACAGCACCAGCAATATACTCAATGGTATAGCCGCTTTAGTAGCTTAAATGTTTCGCACGCGTAAAATTTACAATATTAGATTATATTTGTTCTAAGAGTTTTTCATAATATTCATGTTACCGTATATTTTGTTTTTTAGTATTGTATAAGCCTATGGTTTTTTTTTCACAAAATAAAAAGTATTTATGTTAAAATGTAATTTGAATTTCATTTTAAAATGGAAATAACTAAATTTGTAGTAAAAAGGAATTAATTAAATTAAAATTGAACTAAGTACATCTTCTTTTAGTTAAGTGTTTGTTTGAAAAACTAGCGTCATTCTATATTTACTATATAAGTTAAAAACTTGTTTTCGAAACGACATTCCTGTAATTTTAAACAGTTTTTACGTAAACAGTATTTTAGACATAAATATACGTCGTAAACGAATACATATGTATTATGTAAGTTGTCCAAGTTTTATCCCGAAAGAACAGCTATTCCCTGATGTCCGTAATAATATATCTAATTCTAAAAAGTTTAGAACATGTAATTCACAAATATAACTGGATTACTAACCAAAATTTTAATGAGTAGTATCGTTATACGTAAACATGCTATATAATATTAATGAACAATGACTTACACTATTTACAAGATGGTGCATCATATTAACTAGAGATGAAACAAAGAAACCTAATCTATATATTACTTAATACTTATGTAAGTTACAATTAATCAATCAAATCATAATATTAAGTTTGCGGTATGCAATATTGTTATTCAATATTCTAAAAATTCGTTTTTAGACTTTTAAATACGATTTAATGTATTTTGAAGTATATTTGCTACAATAAAATTCTGTATGAGAGCCAAAAATGTTTATTCAAAACATAATATCCAACTAATAAAAATATCATCCACTCAAATTACAATAGTTGAACATTACGTCATAGTAGTTAAAAGTGATTGACTAAACATTTTATATTTCTGAAATACATTTTTAAAAATGTTACATAATATATAAAAACTATAAATATAACATGAATTGCAATTTTACAATAATATAAAGTTGAAAAATATGTTGTTTTGGGACTGATGAGAAATTCATATCAACATTTACTGATAAAAATTAATAATTTATATCACAAATAATTGTTTATGCAGCTAATAAGCATAATTGTTTATCATAAAAAAATATGAACGTACTCTATGTATTCTACAATGATTTATTAATTGTTGAGTATACGAGTTTAATAAATAGTAAATAAAAATGCTATTTAAAGGAATCATATATCATAGCTATTACAACTATTATTTTAGTAAGATTTCGAATCTTAGGAGCTAAACTATTGATTTGTTTTAAACGTGATATTATAAAATTATAACATGTAAATTATATATAATTTAATAATTTACAATTTAAAAAAATATACAATATGACTATATAGATGATAGTTATAATTTAACGTGACGAAATGTATTTAAATTCGATGTTAGACGTAATTATAGTACGTTCGAAATGGCAACTTGTATAGCAGTTTATAATGTGATACGTTTAATCACGAGCACGTCTAATAAACCAATCGATGTTATCAAGTTTATGAGTCACAACTCAATTATTACGACGACAATGTCTACCTTAAATCCCAATTTTTTTATCTTGATGTTACCCGCAATTCTGACACCTTATTCTATAATTTTCATACAAAATATCCGTGATATAAACAACTATTGGCGGCTTAGTGAATAGCACTTACTGCAGCAGCGCGTATTTCCTGTGCAATGCCGCTGTTACGGTAAGTAAACATTCATTATGCGGGCCAGACCCTTTCAGGGCTGCTTTGATACTGATATACCCGATTTTGAACCGGGACGTGGAAGAAGGGACCAAAACTTCATACGTGCCTACGCTTTAAAACTTTCGAAATCAAACAACCGCGGATTATTAACCGATTATTGCATAAACATCCAATGCACTTAGCGATTAGAAACAATTGATATCGAGCAGTCACACCGAATCATTGCATCAATGCGTGATCGAATCGAAAAGACTGTCGCGCGAGGAGTACCCATACCAACATTCATTATACAATCCAAGTAAAGCAGCCAGTAAGTTGCTACAATTATGTAAAGTCTCGCAATGAAACGCATTAATTGCACATTATTTATCATCGGGATAAACGAAAACCAACTCACGCACTCAATAGAAATATTTAACGATCCGCACACATCGTAATGTGTATTTATAATACGACTAGATGGTAGTATAATGGTATATATAATGAAACCATCAATATGTATTCCACGAGACTTTGCAAAATTATCACTTCTTTTGTGTGAAATGTTGTCCCTTAAGTTTGTCTGACTATTCGTACCTACGTGAATATAGTGTAAAAAATGGCTGTTAGTCAAACTCAAGATCGGAAGTGGACTTTAAAAGAATCATTTCAATTCTTGCTTGGACAAAGCTATTTGAAAACCTTAAAGTTATAAGTCATTTTTTTTTTTAAATACATACGTCCTCTATAAGGATTTCGTCACTACATTTGGCCACATATATTCTTACTCCAACATTTGTACTTAAGCTTAACATTAAATTAAATTTCATAATCATTAGATAAATATCAAAGTACAGGTAATATATCACGGTGACACTAAATTATACTGTTGTTTGAATAGTACTTCAAAAAGTAAAACACAATATTACGAACTTCAGGATACTTAATAAAACGCTATAAAAGTTTTTTTTTTTTTATTCATATTATTCCATGTTTTAACAAAACATTTTGATTGCACCTATTATGACTATCTTAACGTATCAAATGTTGCAGTTCTCGAAAGGAACAGGTAAAATGTTTTTTCCAGTGGAATGTTCTATCGTTAGTTTCCGCCAGTGGTCCTGACCGCTATTAATTTTCATTTTCTCATATTATACAGACTCTCGGGACAGGTCTAAAGACAAACACGATGTCGTTAGACATGTTTACCTGAAGGGATATTTTTCCGCAACGAATACCCAATTTGCCGTACGCTACCCTGTAAAAGGTAACAATAACGTTCGTGTGGCACACCATTGTTCTTGATATGGACAACAATAAAAATATCATTGTAATGTAACATTATCGTGTGTGTGCGTGCGCGCGCGCGTACGGATGTTTGTAGTACATGTGCATTGTACTTCGTACATGAGCGGAAGTAACCAAATGAAAATAAACGATTACCTACCCTTTATTACAATGACCGTATGACCGTAATCATCACTATTATAATAGTTGTTCCCAGTTCTTTGTTTAATTCGTCCTGTAGTTATACGAAGAAATGCCCAATATTACAACTATGTTGTATATGCATTATGATACGCGTTTTTTTATTATGATGCGACTACGAACAACAACTATGTATTGAAACCGGCTATAATTGCACATTATAAATTAATAATAATATGCGATTAATAATATCGTTTTCTTGTTAGCTTACCATCCGTTATAATCTTATTATTTTTTTTATTATTTCAATTTTCTTTTATTCCACAATTAAATCGCTCGAATAAAATAATATTCAAAACGAAAACATACATAATTGCACGCACGATCTCTCGTTTCTGTAAACATTATATCATATTGTATTATGCCTTTGAATGTTTTCAAGTACCATAATGATTAAAAAATAGGTACCTACCGTGAAATGTGTTGATTATTATTATTTTTTTTTTTTTCAGCAAGCATTTTCTTGTATAAATATTATACACTCGAGTCAAAATAATTTAAAACCAACATGAACTAATGATGTTGACTTGATGCGAATTACAGCAAAGTGTATTTGTGTTTGAAATGGTACTTTTATTATACAATTTTACGTTAAACTATAGTTTACGACGTATTCAAAGTTCAAAAGGGACAAGACAGTGTGCGATCAAAAAGAATGAGAACACGAGAAATGTATGCTTACCGCAATGTTTTCAATGATTTAGAGGATGTTAGAGTATTTTAACTCAGGTTTGATTGCCTTTGTTTGTCTAAAGTGCCTATAGAAAAAGGACGCAATAAAGAGTATGAGTTGTGACGTTTGTGTTAAATTTGAAGTCTCAACGCAGTTTTGAAATTTGAGATACCGGAAAAGAATTCGAAACCAAGTATTAATCGAGATCCATAATCAAACAAATATGTGAAGCTCGGAAACGTATTTTCAATTAAATTCATTACAATTAGTCTTGAAATGTTTAACGATGTACAATTTTGAACTTATTTGAATTAGATAAATATGGAATTAAAATGTTTTATAGGATAGAACTTATTTTAGAGTTATAGTTTATGTTTAAACTTTATTTCCGAGGGACGAAAATTAGAATTAGAAATGTGTAATTTTGATTTGATAAGTATCCTCAATAAAATCTTTCTATTTTTCTACTTTGACTAATACTTTGACGTTAATTAAACTAAAGTTTTTATTGTATACATTTAAGTAGCAAACTTTATTTATACCCATTAATCTAATATGAGAATACATAAAACCAGGTTTTAATTTGTAAACCAAAAACTAAAAAACCATAATGCCCATTTTTAAGTAGTTGACCGAAACCCAAGAAAACAAAAAAACCTGGTTTTAATCCGTTAATTTAAACCCGGAAAAAATTAATTCGTTTTGACTCCTTGAATTTAAAATTTGAAATGGGTATAATTATCACTGCATATTAGGGCTATTGTAAAATGAACAACGTGTGACTACGAACTTTCATCCTTTATTTTTACCCTTTTAAGTATTTTTCTCGACAAAATGTAACCTGTGTCGTTTTCCAAGGTCTAATCCAGCGGTTCCCAACCGGGGCGAATTTGGAGTTTGCTCGGGAGGAATATAGTGATGATGGAATTACGAAAATAATTATGTTAGTTTACAATGTGTAAAATTGAAATCACTATATTAGTTTTCAGATTATCGGGCATCGATAAAAATTATATATTATTTATAGCGATAGAGTAAAAGCTTGATATAATATATAGTTATTTTGTATGTTTTATTTTTACCACTCAAAAAAAAAAAAAAAAAATCGTTTAAACTTTAATTTAGGAGGGGGGGATGATTTTAGTAAAATTACAAGGGGGCGTAGAATGAAAAAGTTTGGGAAACACTGGTCTAATCAATCTCTATCCCGAATTTCATCAAAAACGGTTTAATTATTAAACATTTTTTTTTTAATTTAATAATTACATTTTTCTAATATTTTATTAATCAAATAAGTATTACAATTAAACCTTACAATTTTATTATTATTAAATTTAGCTATTATTATACATTTTTCCCACTTGGCACTACTAGTACTGGCTATTGGACGTAATGTTCAGCATATGTGAATAATCAGCTACACGGTAAGAGAATATTATAGAGGGCCTGGCCAATGTTAAGATGTACTTTTGACTATTTAATATATTTAAGTTTTTCTAGAAACCCAAATTACGAGATGTTAAAGTATAATACACATTTCCATACTTTACTCTAAGGTTGACTTTTTATTTTGTGGAATACAAATATATACAAATATATATATCTTTTAAAAATCATAATTAGAATAGTATGATATTATGACACATCTGCAGCTAGAAAATCATCATGTCAAACATTCCTAAAAAAAGAAGCAAAATCATTGAAATCCGGGCTCTAATAATATTAATAATAATAATATAAGAAAATGTTTCACGAAGCGGTTACGACACGGTGTTACACAGATGACGATCAAGATCTTAAAAGACAAGGTCGGGACCATTATTTCAATTATTATTTCCCGTGGGTGTTAGTCGCTTAGAGAGTACATTTTAATGCTAATTTTATCCACTGTTTATATTTTTTCATCAAAATATCAATGTATTAGTGGTTTTATATAAAGAAATCTTTAATTGAAATTTCAGTTCGATAGAAAACTTCACACAGCGATTAAACTAAAAAATATAAATGTAGATGCATTTGAAATTCTATTTATATTTTTCTAACGTTTTTCAAGTTTATTAAAAATCTGTTGATGGCTAATACGGTAAATGCCTCTCAGATCATCAGTATAGTTTTATTTTATATGATTGCTTATGTTGTTTTTGCTACACAGAACAGGGGTGGCTCCAGAGCCTTGGTGAGGGGGGAAGTTATAATTTTACAAAATCTTATAACAAAAATAAAACAACAATTTTCACAACACAAATTCAAGTCGTCTATTTTTAAAATTGGCAATAATATCAATTATATGATCTATTAGATCTAGAATATCTATTCTATGATAAATATTAATTAGACATAATGCTGAAAGTCTATTATTGACTGAATATGACTGAATATCTTCAGCCATCTTTGAACGAAGCCAAGTTTTTAGTCTCCGAAGTTTGGAGAAACTCCTTTCAGCAGAGGTAACACTAACTGTTATTAATTAACTAATACTTGCAATAATTCTAATCAAGATAATATTCTTGGTATTACCGTAGTTTGTACAGAAATGTGTGCTATGCCATTCATATTTTGAACATTATAAAATAATAATATCATAGTATATTATACGATTATATTAATATAGTTTATGTATAGCCTCATTGGTTCTTCATAATATAGATAGTAGGTACATAGTATACACCGTCATACCGCTATGGCTCTAACTACATACTTGTGCGTGTCGTATAATAGTCCATATTATAATATGCATTTTTTGTTAATAATATAATTTTTTTTATAAATACGATACGGGCTTGAGGGCGTCCCCTAGTCCCCCCCTTGGAGCCGCCCCTGACACAGAAAATAGTAGGTAAACACCTATTTATTAAATTTAAATGTTTGTTACCAACACGAACGAAATATGTAATAAACAATAATAATAATAATAATAATAATAATAATAATAATAATAATAATAATAATGTTATAATACTGATAAAAAAACCAATCAATTATTTTTACAAATCGCTCGTGGTATAATGTTATATTATTTTCTTATATTAAATAGTTAAAACGTTTAGAAGTCGACCGGAGCCGAACTTTTATCTTCATAATCACATCCACTATATATAACAAAGTATAATGTGGGTTAACTTAGGTTAGGTTGTGAACACTAGACATTGTATACAATATATGAAATATTTGAGCATTATAAATAATATATAATCATTTCCCATATAAACTAGTCATTGCAGTGCCGTCGTACACGTATCATATGGAGTTAAATTGAACTGCCTAGAAAATTAGAATATAAAAAAAAAAATCATTAACCAAAATCAAATAAATTATTTTTTATATTACTCAGTAAATATTTTCTACTTAAAATGGTATATTTATTTATAGACGCTTACAAAAAAAAATGTTTGAGTATTTGAAAGGGTGATAAAAATTAAGAGGGGTGGGTAGGTTAATCTAATTATTTGAACTGGCAGTTTTATAGTTTTATTTCATTCAATATCACTGAGTTATTGTAATACAATACAAAAAACTGGTGTGGTCATTGTGTATAGTTTAAAATTTATAACACACGCTAAACGTTAAAATTTATTTCAGCGCTTCATTGTGATACAGTTTTTATAATTTTTATCAGGTAATAAAAACGCGTTATCGTTAGACGCAAAATATAACATTCGTTGTTCCATGTACCTCAATTATTATTTCATTGCAACTGTTTTTCGTACACATTTACATTTTTTGACAGTCAAACAAATTCATAAAATATTATATTATGAAGAATAAATAAATATTTATAATACAGTAATTGTGTTGAACTCATATTGAGAAATATACAAAAGAAAAGTATTTTTGAAAACATGACATATTTTTAAAATTTTATTTAGCAAAAATCAATAATGAACAACAAACCAAAAATATGTATAATAAGATACAGCAACTAATTAGAATAGTGAGACAGTTCAGTATTGGCAATCTTCATTATTTTTACAAGCGGTCCATTGAAATCATTATTTGTATTGCAAACGAGAATATAAAACGGGTAGTTATTACGTGAGGCTAAAGTAGGGATTTTGAAATTAATTCAAGATAGGAGATTAGGGTAACCAATTTTACGCGACAGTTAATTAAAAAGAAAAGTTAAACTCGTCTGATTTTTATCAATTGACAAAAAAGTTACGACTGTTCAAACGATCCAATACTGAAATCCCTGTCACAACTTTGTCTATCAACATTCTATAATAAAAAAAAAAAAAAATCATAGGTTTATAACATGGGTTTAAGCTATAAATTTAACGTAAACGCCGCAAAATTCGTGTTTGCCACGCACCGCACGACAGACGAAAACAATGCGATCTGACATCATCCTAACAGTGAAAACTTGTCAGACGCATAACAGAAAGCAGCCTTTGAGCAATGATATCACGCGATTCTCGTAACGTGCTTGAACACCTACCTCACGCTCATGGACAACGAGCAGACGACTGCGACCGGATATTGCGTTGCCGGGACCGTGCGATAATGTTCTCGTCACGAGTTCTTCGGAAACAGCGTGGTCAAGGGTACGGTGGCAGGATCTCAGGATCGCGTGACGTCCTGATGAACGCGGCCCCGCATGTTGTCAGGCGTTCATTGGTCGCATCGGCGGGGACGATTGAGAATGTACGGTGTGTAACGTTAACCGCCGGAATTATGCAGGTAAGGTAAGGTACCCGTTGTACCGGCACGCTGTGTAACCGTCGACCGTGGGACGAAAATCCGTTGCGCGATATGCGATCGACGCGGACGTGCGTGCCGGCGGACGTCGCAAACGGAACTGGCCGAACTGCCGGCGGTCGTACACGCATCGTGTTACGCGGTGGCGCGCGGCACCGGCGCGAAGCATCCGCCAGGAGTCTCGCGTGCATCCGCGATCCGGTCGTTGTGGTCGAGCGTCGGCCGGCGGGACGGAGAACCCGTCCGTGCAAATTCCGCGGTGGCACGTCCCGTGTTAACGCGGCCAACCTGAACGAGATTTGGCGACTCGGATCGTGCGCCTGTTGCCCAGGAGCGGATCCGCGGTTAGAGAACTGTAGATCGGGCTATTCTAATGCGGCTGAAACTGGATAATTCAAGTACACCTTGCACACGAATAAAAAAACGCTGTTCCATCGTATTTGTGTTTTTAGGTTTATTCGTGATTGAAAACATTTGGCATAGTGATGGTTTCGCTGTACTGTACAATTGAACAAGTGGCATTGTTTAGGGAAGGGGGAAGGGATAGAAGGTTACAACTCGAGCGTTTGACACAGCATGGTATTAACTGCAATCTGTAGTCGACATAGTTAAAAAATATAAGAAGTCTTTAAGATGCCGATTTTGAAGAAAATTAGTTGGCGTTGACAGAAATCAAAACGAAAAGAACCGGTTCCGGTTACTGGAACCTTTTAAATTGTAAGACCGAAACCAGTACAATAACTTTTGTGTTGTACTGGAAGTACTGGAACCGAACGGGAAATTTTAAATTTAAAGTTTTTCTTTAAGTGTCAAAATAAAATTGTTTTATTTAACATAACCTATTAGTTACTACTGTTTTGTTTATAAATAATCAGTGATTCATTCTCAAAGTATTTATACCTAGAATTACACAATATTCACATTCTGCATGGGTACCTATATAAAATTATTATACTTTTGAAGTGCCTGTTACATGTGTAATACACATTGTGTTTGTTTGTTACATGTGTATTGATCACAAAAAAGTATTATTTGGAAATGTCTTTCCCAGTACACACCATAATTGAAATCAATTTTATATTATCTTCGAAAATAATTTCTTGATGACTGTAATTTTTGATTTTCTAATAGAACCACTGTGTTTTGTATATTTCATAGGGAGTTACGTTGGTTGGTAGCAATATACATTAAAATAATTTTTTATTTACTACCATAATATTATTGTTATAACACACTAGGTGGACGATATTGTATATTCACTAGATAAGAAATAATATTACATTTTACTGATAACAGTAATTGATGTCGAAATTATCTGGAACCTATACCTACATATTTTCTATCAATAAACCGGTATTGTCGTGGCATTCAGTTTTCGGATAACCCGGAACCGAACCGGAACAGTTATTTTATTTTATGAGAACCGGTATTGGAACCGGTAAAGATGAATTCAGACGATTTCCAGTTCTTACGCTGGTCACAGAAAAATGTACATTACTTACTTCTGCGATACGTGATCAAATGCATCAACCACCGGCAGTGCCGTAACTACCCCCCGTGATGCCATTGGCCAATTTTATTTTAGCGCTTATTTTATACGAAAAAAAACCAATTTTAACTCGACTCAAACTTACTTCGCTGCTCCCTTGATGAGCGCACATTCCGTCAAAGGCGCTGTCCACCGGGTTGGACTAGATCTGAGTTGGGCAGATCCGTGATCGTAGATCGGGGCCCATTCTTTGTCCCATCACTTGGAATAATGATTATATTCCCATGTTTTTCTTTTATAAACACAAATTTACACTTTAGTATCATAATTGACTAAAAATCAATTAGCTACAAATGAACTGTTAAACTATTAAATATTAATACTATTAAATATTATTGCGGCTATAATGCATAAATAACTATTATCAGTCGTCGTGTATTCTTTACTATTGTTTAAACAAATTTTAAAGCTATTCATTGTCAATGATCCTAAGGTTTGCACGATTAAATTCCGTGTGATATTAATAAATTAAGTTTAGATATTTCTAAAATCATATGCTGTTAATTTGGTGGAGCATCTATAATATATATATATATATATATATATATAAGGTGTTTATAATGCAAGCGCGTTTAAAAAATAATGCCAATCCATTATGTGTCTATATCCACTGTGTCGGGCATGTTTTGAATTTGGTCATGGTCGATTTAACTGAATGTGGTCAGAATGCAGAGTTTTTCTTTTTTGGTTTGGTTCAATAATCAGCTACATTTTTTATCAGATTCGTATAAAAAAAATAAAAGTGTGGATTGAATTAACAAAAATAACTCGTATTAGTAATGATAAACAAAGAAAATTTAATTTAATCGGTGCTGATCGCTGGCGAAACAAAGATAAAGCCTTAACTTATATCATTAAATTTAATAAAACCGAAATCAAAGGTTCAAGGTTTTATTTAGTGCTTACATTTTTTTATTGCAAAAATTATCGAATAATTTTACGTTTGATTTCTAAAATAAAATTCGCTGCTCTCTTCTATAAATTGTGTCCAAGTTTAAAGTAATTATTTTTATTTAGTTTGATTACACCTGTTTCCTAATTAATTGTTTTCAACCGTCTTCCTCCTACTTGGTCGAGTATGCCATATTATACGTAAATTTAAAATATAATGTGAAGTACAAACAATATCAAATCTATAGGTGCCGATCGGCGTTTTATAATTCGTAGTACGATTGATACCGCACGTGTTCGCCGACCACACGTGCGGTTGCACGAAAAACAAAACGAAACGCACGGGCAATAACAAAACAATCACAACGATAATTAAATAATAATAGTACTTACGTGATCGATCCGGAATCGGTTAGTTTCAAGTCGCGTCCGTTTGTCAAATCGTTAGCGACCGAAACGTTTTTTTTTTTTATATTATTAGTCGTGCAGTGTACGCAGTGTAAATCGCGAATCGTCGTGTCGCTCCGACGGCATATGCATAAAACATTAACATGCTACGATGCACCTACGTGTCCGTTGAGCAAACGGTCATAAATAACAACAATTATAAAACGTATTAGACAAACATTAGTGCACCGCCGATTCCAGATTCTGAGCATCATCATATGACGTATTGTTTTAACGAACCCGAAAAAATATGATTACCTACTATATACTGTATTTTAATAACTTTTTTTCAGATAAAATAATTATAAATCTCTTATATTGCCTATGATGAAACATGCGTGATTTACGGTTTTTTGAAGCGATATAGTTTGATTGACAAAAAATATTTATATATACTTGGTATTGATATTGTATTACCTAAGAAATTAATCATAAGTATTTTTATAACAACAACATTGTTCATTCATAAAAATACAATATTAATATTACTAAAATGACACTAAATTACAATATGACTAATATTTATAAGTGCTTTCAAAACACGGATTATGATATATTTAATACTTAAATTCACATTGGATTAAAATGATATTAACAATAAAAACTTAATCGTAGATTATAAAAATACGTACATGTATGTGACTTGTATTACGATATTTTAATAACATATATTCGTATTACATAATAAGTACAATGTACCTGGTATATGCATAAAAACTATGAAATTATAATTTAAGTAATATTTTAAAATTTGAAAATGCTAAGATATTCTAGAACTAACGATACCTCTATAAATCTTAAAAGTTATTCTTCCCTTTTAAATACTTCTTCAATTATATAAAATATGGTTTTGAGTATAAAATAGTTTCTTATGTTTAAACAATGATTGGTAATAAGTTTATTTTAAATTCAATTTAATATCAGTTGAAAAATGTTTTGTGTGATGAATGGTTTAAATAAATATAAGTTAATGAATTATTACTTTTATAATTAAATAAATAAATAATTTATGGAATTTAAATATCACATAACTATAAGGCAATATAAATCGGCGTAGATTATTTATAGTTTATAATATTGTAATAACTTTGGTTTTTATTTCTTACATAAAAATAAATTAATTTATAGCATATAAATAATTTATAATTTATTTTAACATAGGTAATGACCAAAAAATTTAATTATTAATATTTTCCATTCGTTTTTACAATTATTTCATCCATATATGCAGCATTAAATATTTCTAAATATAAAACAACTAATTTTTTTTATAAAACACATTTTATGACATTTGAATATATGATAAATTCAAGTGAGAAATTCAAGAAATTCAATGAGAGATAATTCAAAAAGAGAAATATTAAACACTATAATATAGCTTAAATCATAATTAGATACATTTAGTGTGTAATGACGATAGACATTAAAAACCTTTGAAGCTTATATTTCTATAGACAAACGACTAAACTTTTTGTTCTTCATAAAAAAATAAAAATAAAATATGAATTGGTAAATCATTTATAGACTGATTATAAATGAAAATTAATCTATGTATTTTAAAAACTATTTTCAATCAATAATAATAGATTTAATTGTTATTTTTGTTATTTAAATTAAAATAAAAAAATATCTACAAGAAAGTTTAAAATAATTACACACAAATTCGGAACAATAAAACGGTCGATTTTCAAAGTTCAAAACAAATGTGAATTACCTACAATTATAAATATTATATTATAGTATAATGAATTACATATATATGTGTGTGTGTGTGTGTGTGTGTGTGTGTGTGTGTGTGTGTGTGTGTGTGTATGTGTGTGTGT
>JASXSY010003230.1:0-28049 GCA_034509805.1 Sipha maydis
TGATTACTTTATGAATTTATCAAGAAATGGGAAATGTTTTTAGATACATTGTTATAAGATTCTGTTTCTACTGAATGCAAAATAATGTTTTAAATATTTAAAAAGAATAAACATACAAAAAATTACCTGACCTCTATAAAACATGAATCAAAAATGTATACACTTTATGGAATTATTTCTGAATAAAAAATTGATACCTTATTATTTTATTTATAATGTAGAGCAGAAGTTAAAATGAGTTATTTAAAAAATTTATGTATATGACAATAAAAAATAAAAAAATATTTAGAGAATTTCCTTAAATATAAAATAATAAATACTAAAGGCACACAATAAGTCGACATCAAGTAACAGTCCGTACCAGCAAAGTGGAACGCTATAGTATACAGTTCATCTGGACGTTCCTGGTGTACGGTGAATGAATTGAAACTGTTTCTTCCCATTTACAATATTTCTATGTGCAAATAAAAGAATGTGAGTAAAAAACCAAAAAAAAAATAACTTTCACTGAATGCTTTTTTCAAAATGTAGAAGCACATTAAGAATTTATTATCCTAAGACTATAAACAACATATAATCAACAGTTCAACATTGTGTACAAAAAACAGATATATAAATAATTATTTGTAAAAAATGTTAGTTGTATCATTAAAGCTTTCAATAAAGTAATTAGAAAACAGCTATATTCGTGACTATATAGTAAAACAATTTCAAATCCTTTAAAATATAGTTATATAGTTAGTTAAAAACCATTGCGTAAAAAAAAAAACAAAGAAAAATTATTAAATCGAAGACATGATAAAGTTTGCAAACACTGAAACGAATAATATTGATAACAATGAAGCAAATTACTTTTTAGTTCAACAAGTAATGGGAAATGTTTTAAAAACATTGTTACAAGATTCAATATCAGATTTATGCAAAATAGTGTTGTAAATATAACAAAATAATAAAAATAAGAAAAATTATCCAGTCATGATAATTCTTGAATCAAAAATGTATCAATATACTGAATGAATTATAAATAATAATCAAAAAAGAAATTTACAGGAAAAACTAAATTAGAATTATATCAGATATTAATCATTCTAATTATGATGTATATAAATGAATGAAGAATTATAAATAAAAAATCATCGAATGAAATATAAACAAGAATTAAAAATTAAAAAAAATTGAAAATTGTGAATTTGTAAAAATGAAAAAGTATACTTTATCGAAAACGAATAACATAGATAACAATGAATCAAAAATGTATCAATATACAATATGAATTATGAATTATAATAGTAAAAGAAATTTACAGAAAAAACTAAATTAGAAGTATTTCAGATATTAATCATTCTAATTATGATACATATAAATGAATGAAGAAATATTAATAAAAAATCATCGAATGAAAAATAAACAAGAATTAAAAATTAAAAAAAAGTGAAAATTGTGAATTTGTAAAAATGAAAAAGTATACTTTATCGAAAACGAATAATAGACATAACAATGAAACTGATAACTTTATGAATTTATCAAGAAATGGGAAATGTTTTTAAATACATTGTTATAAGATTCTGTATCTACTGAATGCAAAATAATGTTATAAATATTAAAAAAGAATAAACATACAAAAAATTACCTGACCTCTATAAAACATGAATCAAAAATGTATACACTTTATGGAATTATTTCTGAATAAAAAATTGATACCTTATTATTTTATTTATAATGTAGAGCAGAAGTTAAAATGAGTTATTTAAAAAATTTATGTATATGACAATAAAAAATAAAAAAATATTTAGAGAATTTCCTTAAATATAAAATAATAAATACTAAAGGTACACAATAAGTCGACATCAAGTAACAGTCCGTACCAGCAAAGTGGAACGCTATAGTATACAGTTCATCTGGACGTTCCTGGTGTACGGTGAATGAATTGAAACTGTTTCTTCCCATTTACAATATTTCTATCTGCAAATAAAAGAATGTGAGTAAAAAACCAAAAAAAAAATAACTTTTACTGAATGCTTTTTTCAAAATGTAGATGCACATTAAGAATTTATTACTTTAAGACTATAAACAACATATAATCAACAGTTCAACATTGTGTACAAAAAAACAGATCTATGAATAATTATTTGTAAAAACTGTTAGTTGTTTCATTAAAGAGTTCAATAAAGTAATTAGAAAACAGCTATATTCATAACTATATAGTAAAACAATTTCGAATCCTTTAAAATATAGTTATATAGTAATTTAAAAACCATTGCGTAAAAAAAAAACAAAGAAAAATTATTGAATAAAAGACATGATAAAGTTTGCAAACACTAAAACGAATAATATTGATAACAATGAAGCAGATTACTTTTTAGTTCAACAAGTAATGGGAAATGTTTTAAAAACATTGTTACAAGATTCACTATCAGATTAAAACAAAATAGTGTTGTAAATGTAACAAAATAATAAAAATACGAAAAATTATCCAGTCATGATAATTCTTGAATCAAAAATGTATCAATATACAGAATGAATTATGAATTATAATAGTAAAAGAAATTTACAGAAAAAACTTAATTAAAAGTATATCAGATATTAATCATTCTAATTATGATGTATATAAATGAATGAATAATTATTAATAAAAAATCATTGAATGAAATAGAAACAAGAATTAAAAATTAAAAAAATGTGAAAATTGTGAATTTGTAAAAATAAAAAAGTATGCATTATCGAAAACGAATAATATAGATAACAATGAATCAAAAATGTATCAATATACAGAATTATGAATTATAATAGTAAAAGAAATTTACCGAAAAAACTAAATAAGAAGTATTTCGGATATTAATCATTCTAATTATGATACATATAAATGAATGAAGAATTATTACTAAAAAATCATCGAATGAAATATAAACAAGAATTAAAAATTAAAAAAAAGTGAAAATTGTGAATTTTTAAAAATGAAAAAGTATACTTTATCGAAAACGAATAACATAGATAACAATGAATCAAAAATGTATCAATATAAAGAATTATGAATTATAATAGTAAAAGAAATTTACGGAAAAAACTAAATTAGAAGTATTTCAGATATTAATCATTCTAATTATGATGTATATAAATGAATGAAGAATTATTACTAAAAAATCATCGAATGAAATATAAACAAGAATTAAAAATTAAAAAAAAGTGAAAATTGTGAATTTGTAAAAATGAGAAAGTATGCTTTATCAAAAACGAATAATATAGATAACAATGAATCAAAAATGTATCAATATACAGAATGAATTATGAATTATAATAGTATAAAAAATTTACAGAAAAAACTAAATTAGAAGTATTTCAGATATTAATCATTCTAATTATGATACATATAAATGAATGAAGAAATATTAATAAAAAATCATCGAATGAAAAATAAACAAGAATTAAAAATTAAAAAAAAGTGAAAATTGTGAATTTGTAAAAATGAAAAAGTATGCTTTATCAAAAACGAATAATATAGATAACAATGAATCAAAAATGTATCAATATACAGAATGAATTATGAATTATAATAGTATAAAAAATTTACAGAAAAAACTAAATTAGAAGTATTTCAGATATTAATCATTCTAATTATGATACATATAAATGAATGAAGAAATATTAATAAAAAATCATAGGATGAAATATAAACAAGTATTAAAAATTAAAAAAAAGTGAAAATTGTGAATTTGTAAAAATTAAAAAGTATACTTTATCGAAAACGAATAATAGACATAACAATGATACTGATTACTTTATGAATTTATCAAGAAATGGGAAATGCTTTTAAATACATTGTTATAAGATTCTGTATCTACTGAATGCAAAATATTGTTATAAATATTAAAAAAGAATAAACATACAAAAAATTACCTGACCTCTATAAAACATGAATCAAAAATGTATACACATTATGGAATTATTTCTGAATAAAAAATTGATACCTTATAATTTTATTTATAATGTAGAGCAGAAGTTAAAATGAGTTATTTAAAAAATTTATGTTTATGACAATAAAAAATAAAAAAAATTTAGAGAATTTCCTTAAAAATAAAATAATAAATACTAAAAGTACACAATAAGTCGCTATCAAGTAACAGTCCGTACCAGCAAAGTGGAACGCTATAGTATACAGTTCATCTGGACGTTCCTGGTGTACGGTGAATGAATTGAAACTGTTTCTTCCCATTTACAATATTTCTATCTGCAAATAAAAGAATGTGAGTAAAAAACCAAAAAAAAAATAACTTTTACTGAATGCTTTTTTCAAAATGTAGATGCACATTAAGAATTTATTACTTTAAGACTATAAACAACATATAATCAACAGTTCAACATTGTGTACAAAAAAACAGATATATGAATAATTATTTGTAAAAACTGTTAGTTGTTTCATTAAAGAGTTCAATAAAGTAATTAGAAAACAGCTATATTCATAACTATATAGTAAAACAATTTTAAATGCTTTAAAATATAGTTATATAGTAATTTAAAAACCATTGCGTAAAAAAAAAACAAAGAAAAATTATTAAATCGAAGACATGATAAAGTTTGCAAACACTGAAACGAATAATATTGATAACAATGAAGCAAATTACTTTTTAGTTCAACAAGTAATGGGAAATGTTTTAAAAACATTGTTACAAGATTCAATATCAGATTTATGCAAAATAGTGTTGTAAATATAACAAAATAATAAAAATAAGAAAAATTATCCAGTCATGATAATTCTTGAATCAAAAATGTATCAATATACTGAATGAATTATGAATTATAATAGTAAAAGAAATTTACAGAAAAAACTTAATTAAAAGTATATCAGATATTAATCATTCTAATTATGATGTATATAAATGAATGAATAATTATTAATAAAAAATCATTGAATGAAATAGAAACAAGAATTAAAAATTAAAAAAATGTGAAAATTGTGAATTTGTAAAAATAAAAAAGTATGCATTATCGAAAACGAATAATATAGATAACAATGAATCAAAAATGTATCAATATACAGAATTATGAATTATAATAGTAAAAGAAATTTACCGAAAAAACTAAATAAGAAGTATTTCGGATATTAATCATTCTAATTATGATACATATAAATGAATGAAGAATTATTACTAAAAAATCATCGAATGAAATATAAACAAGAATTAAAAATTAAAAAAAAGTGAAAATTGTGAATTTTTAAAAATGAAAAAGTATACTTTATCGAAAACGAATAACATAGATAACAATGAATCAAAAATGTATCAATATAAAGAATTATGAATTATAATAGTAAAAGAAATTTACGGAAAAAACTAAATTAGAAGTATTTCAGATATTAATCATTCTAATTATGATGTATATAAATGAATGAAGAATTATTACTAAAAAATCATCGAATGAAATATAAACAAGAATTAAAAATTAAAAAAAAGTGAAAATTGTGAATTTTTAAAAATGAAAAAGTATACTTTATCGAAAACGAATAACATAGATAACAATGAATCAAAAATGTATAAATATAAAGAATTATGAATTATAATAGTAAAAGAAATTTACAGAAAAAACTAAATTAGAAGTATTTCAGATATTAATCATTCTAATTATGATGTATATAAATGAATGAAGAATTATTAATAAAAAATCATCGAATGAAATATAAACAAGAATTAAAAATTAAAAAAAAGTGAAAATTGTGAATTTTTAAAAATGAAAAAGAATACTTTATCGAAAACAAATAACATAGATAACAATGAATCAAAAATGTATCAATATAAAGAATTATGAATTATAATAGTAAAAGAAATTTACGGAAAAAACTAAATTAGAAGTATTTCAGATATTAATCATTCTAATTATGATGTATATAAATGAATGAAGAATTATTAATAAAAAATCATCGAATGAAATATAAACAAGAATTAAAAATTAAAAAAAAGTGAAAATTGTGAATTTGTAAAAATGAAAAATTATACTTTATCGAAAACGAATAATATAGATAACAATGAATCAAAAATGTATCAATATACAGAATGAATTATGAATTATAATAGTAAAAGAAATTTACAGAAAAAACTAAATTAGAAGTATTTCAGATATTAATCATTCTAATTATAATGTATATAAATGAATGAAGAATTATTAATAAAAAATCATCGAATGAAATATAAACAAGAATTAAAAATTAAAAAAAAGTGAAAATTGTGAATTTGTAAAAATGAAAAAGTATACTTTATCGAAAACGAATAACAAAGATAACAATGAATGAAAATTGTGTCAATATACAGAATGAATTATGAATTATCATAGTAAAAGAAATTTACAGAAAAAACTAAATTAGAAGGATTTCGATATTAATCATTCTAATTATGATGTATATAAATGAATGAATAATTATTAATAAAAAATCATTGAATGAAATATAAACAAGAATTAAAAATTAAACAAAAGTAACAATTGTGAATTTGTAAAAATGAAAAAGTATACTTTATCGAAAATGAATAATAGACATAACAATGAAACTGATTACTTTATGAATTTATCAAGAAATGGGAAATGTTTTTAAATACATTGTTATAAGATTCTGTGTCTACTGAATGCAAAATAATGTTTTAAATATTAAAAAAGAATAAACATTCAAAAAATTACCTGACCTCTATAAAACATGAATCAAAAATGTATACACTTTATGGAATTATTTCTGAATAAAAAATTGATACCTTATTATTTTATTTATAATGTAGAGCAGAAGTTAAAATGAGTTATTTAAAAAATTTATGTTTATGACAATAAAAAATAAAAAATATTTAGAGAGTTTCCTTAAAAATAAAATAATAAATACTAAAAGTACACAATAAGTCGCCATCAAGTAACAGTCCGTACCAGCAAAGTGGAACGCTATAGTCTACAGTTCATCTGGACGTTCCTGGTTTACGGTGAATGAATTGAAACTGTTTCTTCCCATTTACAATATTTCTATCTGTAAATAAAAGAATGTGAGTAAAAAACCAAAAAAAAAAAATAACTTTTACTGAATGCTTTTTTCAAAATGTAGATGCACATTAAGAATTTATTATCCTAAGACTATAAACAACATATAATCAACAGTTCAACATTGTGTACAAAAAAACAGATCTATGAATAATTATTTGTAAAAACTGTTAGTTGTTTCATTAAAGCGTTCAATAAAGTAATTAGAAAACAGCTATATTCGTAACTATATAGTAAAACAATTTCAAATGCTTTAAAATATAGTAATATAGTATTTTAAAAACCATTGCGTGAAAAAAAAACAAAGAAAAATTATTGAATCGAAGACATGATAATGTTTGCAAACACTAAAACGAATAATATTGATAACAATGAAGCAGATTACTTTTTAGTTCAACAAGTAATGGGAAATGTTTTAAAAACATTGTTACAAGATTCACTATCAGATTTAAACAAAATAGTGTTGTAAATGTAACAAAATTATAAAAATACGAAAAATTATCCAGTCATGATAATTCTTGAATCAAAAATGTATCAATATACTGAATGAATTATAAATAATAATAGTAAAAGAAATTTACAGAATAAACTAAATTAGAAGTATTTCAGATATTAATCATTCTAATTATGATGTATATAAATGAATGAAGAATTATTAATAAAAAATCATCGAATGAAATATAAACAAGAATTAAAAATTAAAAAAAAGTGAAAATTATGAATTTGTAAAAATGAAAAAGTATACTTTATCGAAAACGAATAATATAGATAACAATGAATCAAAAATGTATCAATATACAGAATGAATTATGAATTATAATAGTAAAAGAAATTTACAGAAAAACTAAATTAGAAGTATATCAGATATTAATCATTCTAATTATGATGTAAATAAATGAATGAAGAATTATTAATAAAAAATCATCGAATGAAATATAAACAAGAATTAAAAATTAAAAAAAAGTGAAAATTGTGAATTTATAAAAATGAAAAAGTATACTTTATCGAAAACGAATAATATAGATAACAATGAATCAAAAATGTATCAATATACAGAATGAATTATGAATTTTAATAGTAAAAGAAATTTACAGAAAAAACTAAATTAGAAGTATTTCAGATATTAATCATTCTAATTATAATGTATATAAATGAATGAAGAATTATTAATAAAAAATCATCGAATGAAATATAAACAAGAATTAAAAATTAAAAAAAAGTGAAAATTGTGAATTTGTAAAAATGAAAAAGTATACTTTATCGAAAACGAATAACAAAGATAACAATGAATGAAAATTGTGTCAATATACAGAATGAATTATGAATTATCATAGTAAAAGAAATTTACAGAAAAAACTAAATTAGAAGGATTTCGATATTAATCATTCTAATTATGATGTATATAAATGAATGAATAATTATTAATAAAAAATCATTGAATGAAATATAAACAAGAATTAAAAATTAAACAAAAGTAACAATTGTGAATTTGTAAAAATGAAAAAGTATACTTTATCGAAAATGAATAATAGACATAACAATGAAACTGATTACTTTATGAATTTATCAAGAAATGGGAAATGTTTTTAAATACATTGTTATAAGATTCTGTGTCTACTGAATGCAAAATAATGTTTTAAATATTAAAAAAGAATAAACATTCAAAAAATTACCTGACCTCTATAAAACATGAATCAAAAATGTATACACTTTATGGAATTATTTCTGAATAAAAAATTGATACCTTATTATTTTATTTATAATGTAGAGCAGAAGTTAAAATGAGTTATTTAAAAAAATTATGTTTATGACAATAAAAAATAAAAAATATTTAGAGAGTTTCCTTAAAAATAAAATAATAAATACTAAAAGTACACAATAAGTCGCCATCAAGTAACAGTCCGTACCAGCAAAGTGGAACGCTATAGTCTACAGTTCATCTGGACGTTCCTGGTGTACGGTGAATGAATTGAAACTGTTTCTTCCCATTTACAATATTTCTATCTGTAAATAAAAGAATGTGAGTAAAAAACCAAAAAAAAAATAACTTTTACTGAATGCTTTTTTCAAAATGTAGATGCACATTAAGAATTTATTATCCTAATACTATAAACAACACATATTCAACAGTTCAACATTGTGTACAAAAAAACAGATCTATGAATAATTATTTGTAAAAACTGTTAGTTGTTTCATTAAAGCGTTCAATAAAGTAATTAGAAAACAGCTATATTCGTAACTATATAGTAAAACAATTTCAAATGCTTTAAAATATAGTAATATAGTATTTTAAAAACCATTGCGTGAAAAAAAAACAAAGAAAAATTATTGAATCGAAGACATGATAATGTTTGCAAACACTAAAACGAATAATATTGATAACAATGAAGCAGATTACTTTTTAGTTCAACAAGTAATGGGAAATGTTTTAAAAACATTGTTACAAGATTCACTATCAGATTTAAACAAAATAGTGTTGTAAATGTAACAAAATTATAAAAATACGAAAAATTATCCAGTCATGATAATTCTTGAATCAAAAATGTATCAATATACTGAATGAATTATAAATAATAATAGTAAAAGAAATTTACAGAATAAACTAAATTAGAAGTATTTCAGATATTAATCATTCTAATTATGATGTATATAAATGAATGAAGAATTATTAATAAAAAATCATCGAATGAAATATAAACAAGAATTAAAAATTAAAAAAAAGTGAAAATTATGAATTTGTAAAAATGAAAAAGTATACTTTATCGAAAACGAATAATATAGATAACAATGAATCAAAAATGTATCAATATACAGAATGAATTATGAATTATAATAGTAAAAGAAATTTACAGAAAAACTAAATTAGAAGTATATCAGATATTAATCATTCTAATTATGATGTAAATAAATGAATGAAGAATTATTAATAAAAAATCATCGAATGAAATATAAACAAGAATTAAAAATTAAAAAAAAGTGAAAATTGTGAATTTATAAAAATGAAAAAGTATACTTTATCGAAAACGAATAATATAGATAACAATGAATCAAAAATGTATCAATATACAGAATGAATTATGAATTATAATAGTAAAAGAAATTTACAGAAAAAACTAAATTAGAAGTATTTCAGATATTAATCATTCTAATTATAATGTATATAAATGAATGAAGAATAATTAATAAAAAATCATCGAATGAAATATAAACAAGAATTAAAAATTAAAAAAAAGTGAAAATTGTGAATTTGTAAAAATGAAAAAGTATACTTTATCGAAAACGAATAATAGACATAACAATGAAACTGATTACTTTATGAATTTATCAAGAAATGGGAAATGTTTTTAAATACATTGTTATAAGATTCTGTGTCTACTGAATGCAAAATAATGTTTTAAATATTAAAAAAGAATAAACATTCAAAAAATTACCTGACCTCTATAAAACATGAATCAAAAATGTATACACTTTATGGAATTATTTCTGAATAAAAAATTGATACCTTATTATTTTATTTATAATGTAGAGCAGAAGTTAAAATGAGTTATTTAAAAAATTTATGTTTATGACAATAAAAAATAAAAAAATATTTGGAGAGTTTCCTTAAAAATAAAATAATAAATACTAAAAGTACACAATAAGTCGCCATCAAGTAACAGTCCGTACCAGCAAAGTGGAACGCTATAGTCTACAGTTCATCTGGACGTTCCTGGTGTACGGTGAATGAATTGAAACTGTTTCTTCCCATTTACAATATTTCTATCTGCAAATAAAAGAATGTGAGTAAAAAACCAAAAAAAAAAATAACTTTTACTGAATGCTTTTTTCAAAATGTAGATGCACATTAAGAATTTATTATCCTAAGACTATAAACAACATATAATCAACAGTTCAACATTGTGTACAAAAAAACAGATCTATGAATAATTATTTGTAAAAACTGTTAGTTGTTTCATTAAAGCGTTCAATAAAGTAATTAGAAAACAGCTATATTTGTAACTATATAGTAAAACAATTTCAAATGCTCTAAAATAAAGTAATATAGTATTTTAAAAACCATTGCGTGAATAAAAAACAAAAAAAAATTATTGAATCGAAGACATGATAATGTTTGCAAACACTAAAACGAATAATATTGATAACAATGAAGCAGATTACTTTTTAGTTCAACAAGTAATGGGAAATGTTTCAAAAACATTGTTACAAGATTCACTATCAGATTTAAAAAAAATAGTGTTGTAAATGTAACAAAATTATAAAAATACGAAAAATTATCCTGTCATGATAATTCTTGAATCAAAAATGTATCAATATACTGAATGAATTATAAATAATAATAGTAAAAGAAATTTACAGAAAAAACTAAATTAGAAGTATTTCAGATATTAATCATTCTAATTATGATGTATATAAATGAATGAAGAATTATTAATAAAAAATCATCGAATGAAATATAAACAAGAATTAAAAATTAAAAAAAAGTGAAAATTATGAATTTGTAAAAATGAAAAAGTATACTTTATCGAAAACGAATAATATAGATAACAATGAATCAAAAATGTATCAATATACAGAATGAATTATGAATTATAATAGTAAAAGAAATTTACAGAAAAACTAAATTAGAAGTATATCAGATATTAATCATTCTAATTATGATGTAAATAAATGAATGAAGAATTATTAATAAAAAATCATCGAATGAAATATAAACAAGAATTAAAAATTAAAAAAAAGTGAAAATTGTGAATTTATAAAAATGAAAAAGTATACTTTATCGAAAACGAATAATATAGATAACAATGAATCAAAAATGTATCAATATACAGAGTGAATTATGAATTATAATAGTAAAAGAAATTTACAGAAAAAACTAAATTAGAAGTATTTCAGATATTAATCATTCTAATTATAATGTATATAAATGAATGAAGAATAATTAATAAAAAATCATCGAATGAAATATAAACAAGAATTAAAAATTAAAAAAAAGTGAAAATTGTGAATTTGTAAAAATGAAAAAGTATACTTTATCGAAAACGAATAATAGACATAACAATGAAACTGATTACTTTATGAATTTATCAAGAAATGGGAAATGTTTTTAAATACATTGTTATAAGATTCTGTGTCTACTGAATGCAAAATAATGTTTTAAATATTAAAAAAGAATAAACATTCAAAAAATTACCTGACCTCTATAAAACATGAATCAAAAATGTATACACTTTATGGAATTATTTCTGAATAAAAAATTGATACCTTATTATTTTATTTATAATGTAGAGCAGAAGTTAAAATGAGTTATTTAAAAAATTTATGTTTATGACAATAAAAAATAAAAAATATTTAGAGAGTTTCCTTAAAAATAAAATAATAAATACTAAAAGTACACAATAAGTCGCCATCAAGTAACAGTCCGTACCAGCAAAGTGGAACGCTATAGTCTACAGTTCATCTGGACGTTCCTGGTGTACGGTGAATGAATTGAAACTGTTTCTTCCCATTTACAATATTTCTATCTGCAAATAAAAGAATGTGAGTAAAAAACCAAAAAAAAAAATAACTTTTACTGAATGCTTTTTTCAAAATGTAGATGCACATTAAGAATTTATTATCCTAATACTATAAACAACACATATTCAACAGTTCAACATTGTGTACAAAAAAACAGATCTATGAATAATTATTTGTAAAAACTGTTAGTTGTTTCATTAAAGCGTTCAATAAAGTAATTAGAAAACAGCTATATTCGTAACTATATAGTAAAACAATTTCAAATGCTTTAAAATATAGTAATATAGTATTTTAAAAACCATTGCGTGAAAAAAAAACAAAGAAAAATTATTGAATCGAAGACATGATAATGTTTGCAAACACTAAAACGAATAATATTGATAACAATGAAGCAGATTACTTTTTAGTTCAACAAGTAATGGGAAATGTTTTAAAAACATTGTTACAAGATTCACTATCAGATTTAAACAAAATAGTGTTGTAAATGTAACAAAATTATAAAAATACGAAAAATTATCCAGTCATGATAATTCTTGAATCAAAAATGTATCAATATACTGAATGAATTATAAATAATAATAGTAAAAGAAATTTACAGAATAAACTAAATTAGAAGTATTTCAGATATTAATCATTCTAATTATGATGTATATAAATGAATGAAGAATTATTAATAAAAAATCATCGAATGAAATATAAACAAGAATTAAAAATTAAAAAAAAGTGAAAATTATGAATTTGTAAAAATGAAAAAGTATACTTTATCGAAAACGAATAATATAGATAACAATGAATCAAAAATGTATCAATATACAGAATGAATTATGAATTATAATAGTAAAAGAAATTTACAGAAAAACTAAATTAGAAGTATATCAGATATTAATCATTCTAATTATGATGTAAATAAATGAATGAAGAATTATTAATAAAAAATCATCGAATGAAATATAAACAAGAATTAAAAATTAAAAAAAAGTGAAAATTGTGAATTTATAAAAATGAAAAAGTATACTTTATCGAAAACGAATAATATAGATAACAATGAATCAAAAATGTATCAATATACAGAATGAATTATGAATTATAATAGTAAAAGAAATTTACAGAAAAAACTAAATTAGAAGTATTTCAGATATTAATCATTCTAATTATAATGTATATAAATGAATGAAGAATAATTAATAAAAAATCATCGAATGAAATATAAACAAGAATTAAAAATTAAAAAAAAGTGAAAATTGTGAATTTGTAAAAATGAAAAAGTATACTTTATCGAAAACGAATAATAGACATAACAATGAAACTGATTACTTTATGAATTTATCAAGAAATGGGAAATGTTTTTAAATACATTGTTATAAGATTCTGTGTCTACTGAATGCAAAATAATGTTTTAAATATTAAAAAAGAATAAACATTCAAAAAATTACCTGACCTCTATAAAACATGAATCAAAAATGTATACACTTTATGGAATTATTTCTGAATAAAAAATTGATACCTTATTATTTTATTTATATTGTAGAGCAGAAGTTAAAATGAGTTATTTAAAAAATTTATGTTTATGACAATAAAAAATAAAAAAATATTTGGAGAGTTTCCTTAAAAATAAAATAATAAATACTAAAAGTACACAATAAGTCGCCATCAAGTAACAGTCCGTACCAGCAAAGTGGAACGCTATAGTCTACAGTTCATCTGGACGTTCCTGGTGTACGGTGAATGAATTGAAACTGTTTCTTCCCATTTACAATATTTCTATCTGCAAATAAAAGAATGTGAGTAAAAAACCAAAAAAAAAAATAACTTTTACTGAATGCTTTTTTCAAAATGTAGATGCACATTAAGAATTTATTATCCTAAGACTATAAACAACATATAATCAACAGTTCAACATTGTGTACAAAAAAACAGATCTATGAATAATTATTTGTAAAAACTGTTAGTTGTTTCATTAAAGCGTTCAATAAAGTAATTAGAAAACAGCTATATTCGTAACTATATAGTAAAACAATTTCAAATGCTCTAAAATAAAGTAATATAGTATTTTAAAAACCATTGCGTGAATAAAAAACAAAGAAAAATTATTGAATCGAAGACATGATAATGTTTGCAAACACTAAAACGAATAATATTGATAACAATGAAGCAGATTACTTTTTAGTTCAACAAGTAATGGGAAATGTTTCAAAAACATTGTTACAAGATTCACTATCAGATTTAAAAAAAATAGTGTTGTAAATGTAACAAAATTATAAAAATACGAAAAATTATCCTGTCATGATAATTCTTGAATCAAAAATGTATCAATATACTGAATGAATTATAAATAATAATAGTAAAAGAAATTTACAGAAAAAACTAAATTAGAAGTATTTCAGATATTAATCATTCTAATTATGATGTATATAAATGAATGAAGAATTATTAATAAAAAATCATCGAATGAAATATAAACAAGAATTAAAAATTAAAAAAAAGTGAAAATTATGAATTTGTAAAAATGAAAAAGTATACTTTATCGAAAACGAATAATATAGATAACAATGAATCAAAAATGTATCAATATACAGAATGAATTATGAATTATAATAGTAAAAGAAATTTACAGAAAAACTAAATTAGAAGTATATCAGATATTAATCATTCTAATTATGATGTAAATAAATGAATGAAGAATTATTAATAAAAAATCATCGAATGAAATATAAACAAGAATTAAAAATTAAAAAAAAGTGAAAATTGTGAATTTATAAAAATGAAAAAGTATACTTTATCGAAAACGAATAATATAGATAACAATGAATCAAAAATGTATCAATATACAGAATGAATTATGAATTATAATAGTAAAAGAAATTTACAGAAAAAACTAAATTAGAAGTATTTCAGATATTAATCATTCTAATTATAATGTATATAAATGAATGAAGAATAATTAATAAAAAATCATCGAATGAAATATAAACAAGAATTAAAAATTAAAAAAAAGTGAAAATTGTGAATTTGTAAAAATGAAAAAGTATACTTTATCGAAAACGAATAATAGACATAACAATGAAACTGATTACTTTATGAATTTATCAAGAAATGGGAAATGTTTTTAAATACATTGTTATAAGATTCTGTGTCTACTGAATGCAAAATAATGTTTTAAATATTAAAAAAGAATAAACATTCAAAAAATTACCTGACCTCTATAAAACATGAATCAAAAATGTATACACTTTATGGAATTATTTCTGAATAAAAAATTGATACCTTATTATTTTATTTATAATGTAGAGCAGAAGTTAAAATGAGTTATTTAAAAAATTTATGTTTATGACAATAAAAAATAAAAAAATATTTGGAGAGTTTCCTTAAAAATAAAATAATAAATACTAAAAGTACACAATAAGTCGCCATCAAGTAACAGTCCGTACCAGCAAAGTGGAACGCTATAGTATACAATTCATCTGGACATTCCTGGTGTACGGTGAATGAATTGAAACTGTTTCTTCCCATTTACAATATTTCTATCTGCAAATAAAAGAATGTGAGTAAAAAACCAAAAAAAAAATAACTTTCACTGAATGCTTTTTTCAAAATGAAGATGCACATTAAGAATTTATTATCCTAAGACTATAAACAACATATAATCAACAGTTCAATATTGTGTACAAAAAAACAGATCTATGAATAATTATTTGTAAAAACTGTTAGTTGTTTCAATAAAGCGTTCAATAAAGTAATTAGAAAACAGCTTTATTCATAACTATATAGTAAAACAATTTCAAATGCTTTAAAATATAGTTATATAGTAAGTTAAAAACCATTGCGTAAAAAAAAACAAAGAAAAATTATTGAATCGAAGACATGATAAAATTTGCAAACAATAAAACGAATAATATTGATAACAATGAAGCAGATTACTTTTTAGTTCAACAAGTAATGGGAAATGTTTAAAAACATTGTTACAAGATTCACTATCAGATTTAAACAAAATAGTGTTGTAAATGTAACAAAATTATAAAAATACGAAAAATTATCCAGTCATGATAATTCTTGAATCAAAAATGTATCAATATACACAATGAATTATGAATTATAATGGTAAAAGAAATTTACAGAAAAAACTAAATTAGAAGTATTTCAGATATTAATCATTCTAATTATGATGTATATAAATGAATGAAGAATTATTAATAAAAAATCATCGAATGAAATATAAACAAGAATTAAAAATTAAAAAAAAGTGAAAATTGTGAATTTGTAAAAATGAAAAATTATACTTTATCGAAAACGAATAATATAGATAACAATGAATCAAAAATGTATCAATATACAGAATGAATTATGAATTATAATAGTAAAAGAAATTTACAGAAAAAACTAAATTAGAAGTATTTCAGATATTAATCATTCTAATTATAATGTATATAAATGAATGAAGAATTATTAATAAAAAATCATCGAATGAAATATAATCAAGAATTAAAAATTAAAAAAAAGTGAAAATTGTGAATTTATAAAAATGAAAAAGTATACCTTATCGAAAACGAATAATATAGATAACAATGAATCAAAAATGTATCAATATACAGAATGAATTATGAATTATAATAGTAAAAGAAATTTACAGAAAAAACTAAATTAGAAGTATTTCAGATATTAATCATTCTAATTATAATGTATATAAATGAATGAAGAATTATTAATAAAAAATCATCGAATGAAATATAAACAAGAATTAAAAATTAAAAAAAAGTGAAAATTGTGAATTTGTAAAAATGAAAAAGTATACTTTATCGAAAACGAATAACAAAGATAACAATGAATGAAAATTGTGTCAATATACAGAATGAATTATGAATTATCATAGTAAAAGAAATTTACAGAAAAAACTAAATTAGAAGGATTTCGATATTAATCATTCTAATTATGATGTATATAAATGAATGAATAATTATTAATAAAAAATCATCGAATGAAATATAAACAAGAATTAAAAATTAAACAAAAGTAACAATTGTGAATTTGTAAAAATGAAAAAGTATACTTTATCGAAAATGAATAATAGACATAACAATGAAACTGATTACTTTATGAATTTATCAAGAAATGGGAAATGTTTTTAAATACATTGTTATAAGATTCTGTGTCTACTGAATGCAAAATAATGTTTTAAATATTAAAAAAGAATAAACATTCAAAAAATTACCTGACCTCTATAAAACATGAATCAAAAATGTATACACTTTATGGAATTATTTCTGAATAAAAAATTGATACCTTATTATTTTATTTATAATGTAGAGCAGAAGTTAAAATGAGTTATTTAAAAAATTTATGTTTATGACAATAAAAAATAAAAAATATTTAGAGAGTTTCCTTAAAAATAAAATAATAAATACTAAAAGTACACAATAAGTCGCCATCAAGTAACAGTCCGTACCAGCAAAGTGGAACGCTATAGTCTACAGTTCATCTGGACGTTCCTGGTGTACGGTGAATGAATTGAAACTGTTTCTTCCCATTTACAATATTTCTATCTGCAAATAAAAGAATGTGAGTAAAAAACCAAAAAAAAAAATAACTTTTACTGAATGCTTTTTTCAAAATGTAGATGCACATTAAGAATTTATTATCCTAATACTATAAACAACACATATTCAACAGTTCAACATTGTGTACAAAAAAACAGATCTATGAATAATTATTTGTAAAAACTGTTAGTTGTTTCATTAAAGCGTTCAATAAAGTAATTAGAAAACAGCTATATTCGTAACTATATAGTAAAACAATTTCAAATGCTTTAAAATATAGTAATATAGTATTTTAAAAACCATTGCGTGAAAAAAAAACAAAGAAAAATTATTGAATCGAAGACATGATAATGTTTGCAAACACTAAAACGAATAATATTGATAACAATGAAGCAGATTACTTTTTAGTTCAACAAGTAATGGGAAATGTTTTAAAAACATTGTTACAAGATTCACTATCAGATTTAAACAAAATAGTGTTGTAAATGTAACAAAATTATAAAAATACGAAAAATTATCCAGTCATGATAATTCTTGAATCAAAAATGTATCAATATACTGAATGAATTATAAATAATAATAGTAAAAGAAATTTACAGAATAAACTAAATTAGAAGTATTTCAGATATTAATCATTCTAATTATGATGTATATAAATGAATGAAGAATTATTAATAAAAAATCATCGAATGAAATATAAACAAGAATTAAAAATTAAAAAAAAGTGAAAATTATGAATTTGTAAAAATGAAAAAGTATACTTTATCGAAAACGAATAATATAGATAACAATGAATCAAAAATGTATCAATATACAGAATGAATTATGAATTATAATAGTAAAAGAAATTTACAGAAAAACTAAATTAGAAGTATATCAGATATTAATCATTCTAATTATGATGTAAATAAATGAATGAAGAATTATTAATAAAAAATCATCGAATGAAATATAAACAAGAATTAAAAATTAAAAAAAAGTGAAAATTGTGAATTTATAAAAATGAAAAAGTATACTTTATCGAAAACGAATAATATAGATAACAATGAATCAAAAATGTATCAATATACAGAATGAATTATGAATTATAATAGTAAAAGAAATTTACAGAAAAAACTAAATTAGAAGTATTTCAGATATTAATCATTCTAATTATAATGTATATAAATGAATGAAGAATAATTAATAAAAAATCATCGAATGAAATATAAACAAGAATTAAAAATTAAAAAAAAGTGAAAATTGTGAATTTGTAAAAATGAAAAAGTATACTTTATCGAAAACGAATAATAGACATAACAATGAAACTGATTACTTTATGAATTTATCAAGAAATGGGAAATGTTTTTAAATACATTGTTATAAGATTCTGTGTCTACTGAATGCAAAATAATGTTTTAAATATTAAAAAAGAATAAACATTCAAAAAATTACCTGACCTCTATAAAACATGAATCAAAAATGTATACACTTTATGGAATTATTTCTGAATAAAAAATTGATACCTTATTATTTTATTTATAATGTAGAGCAGAAGTTAAAATGAGTTATTTAAAAAATTTATGTTTATGACAATAAAAAATAAAAAATATTTAGAGAGTTTCCTTAAAAATAAAATAATAAATACTAAAAGTACACAATAAGTCGCCATCAAGTAACAGTCCGTACCAGCAAAGTGGAACGCTATAGTCTACAGTTCATCTGGACGTTCCTGGTGTACGGTGAATGAATTGAAACTGTTTCTTCCCATTTACAATATTTCTATCTGCAAATAAAAGAATGTGAGTAAAAAACCAAAAAAAAAAATAACTTTTACTGAATGCTTTTTTCAAAATGTAGATGCACATTAAGAATTTATTATCCTAATACTATAAACAACACATATTCAACAGTTCAACATTGTGTACAAAAAAACAGATCTATGAATAATTATTTGTAAAAACTGTTAGTTGTTTCATTAAAGCGTTCAATAAAGTAATTAGAAAACAGCTATATTCGTAACTATATAGTAAAACAATTTCAAATGCTTTAAAATATAGTAATATAGTATTTTAAAAACCATTGCGTGAAAAAAAAACAAAGAAAAATTATTGAATCGAAGACATGATAATGTTTGCAAACACTAAAACGAATAATATTGATAACAATGAAGCAGATTACTTTTTAGTTCAACAAGTAATGGGAAATGTTTTAAAAACATTGTTACAAGATTCACTATCAGATTTAAACAAAATAGTGTTGTAAATGTAACAAAATTATAAAAATACGAAAAATTATCCAGTCATGATAATTCTTGAATCAAAAATGTATCAATATACTGAATGAATTATAAATAATAATAGTAAAAGAAATTTACAGAATAAACTAAATTAGAAGTATTTCAGATATTAATCATTCTAATTATGATGTATATAAATGAATGAAGAATTATTAATAAAAAATCATCGAATGAAATATAAACAAGAATTAAAAATTAAAAAAAAGTGAAAATTATGAATTTGTAAAAATGAAAAAGTATACTTTATCGAAAACGAATAATATAGATAACAATGAATCAAAAATGTATCAATATACAGAATGAATTATGAATTATAATAGTAAAAGAAATTTACAGAAAAACTAAATTAGAAGTATATCAGATATTAATCATTCTAATTATGATGTAAATAAATGAATGAAGAATTATTAATAAAAAATCATCGAATGAAATATAAACAAGAATTAAAAATTAAAAAAAAGTGAAAATTGTGAATTTATAAAAATGAAAAAGTATACTTTATCGAAAACGAATAATATAGATAACAATGAATCAAAAATGTATCAATATACAGAATGAATTATGAATTATAATAGTAAAAGAAATTTACAGAAAAAACTAAATTAGAAGTATTTCAGATATTAATCATTCTAATTATAATGTATATAAATGAATGAAGAATAATTAATAAAAAATCATCGAATGAAATATAAACAAGAATTAAAAATTAAAAAAAAGTGAAAATTGTGAATTTGTAAAAATGAAAAAGTATACTTTATCGAAAACGAATAATAGACATAACAATGAAACTGATTACTTTATGAATTTATCAAGAAATGGGAAATGTTTTTAAATACATTGTTATAAGATTCTGTGTCTACTGAATGCAAAATAATGTTTTAAATATTAAAAAAGAATAAACATTCAAAAAATTACCTGACCTCTATAAAACATGAATCAAAAATGTATACACTTTATGGAATTATTTCTGAATAAAAAATTGATACCTTATTATTTTATTTATAATGTAGAGCAGAAGTTAAAATGAGTTATTTAAAAAATTTATGTTTATGACAATAAAAAATAAAAAATATTTAGAGAGTTTCCTTAAAAATAAAATAATAAATACTAAAAGTACACAATAAGTCGCCATCAAGTAACAGTCCGTACCAGCAAAGTGGAACGCTATAGTCTACAGTTCATCTGGACGTTCCTGGTGTACGGTGAATGAATTGAAACTGTTTCTTCCCATTTACAATATTTCTATCTGCAAATAAAAGAATGTGAGTAAAAAACCAAAAAAAAAAATAACTTTTACTGAATGCTTTTTTCAAAATGTAGATGCACATTAAGAATTTATTATCCTAATACTATAAACAACACATATTCAACAGTTCAACATTGTGTACAAAAAAACAGATCTATGAATAATTATTTGTAAAAACTGTTAGTTGTTTCATTAAAGCGTTCAATAAAGTAATTAGAAAACAGCTATATTCGTAACTATATAGTAAAACAATTTCAAATGCTCTAAAATAAAGTAATATAGTATTTTAAAAACCATTGCGTGAATAAAAAACAAAGAAAAATTATTGAATCGAAGACATGATAATGTTTGCAAACACTAAAACGAATAATATTGATAACAATGAAGCAGATTACTTTTTAGTTCAACAAGTAATGGGAAATGTTTCAAAAACATTGTTACAAGATTCACTATCAGATTTAAAAAAAATAGTGTTGTAAATGTAACAAAATTATAAAAATACGAAAAATTATCCTGTCATGATAATTCTTGAATCAAAAATGTATCAATATACTGAATGAATTATAAATAATAATAGTAAAAGAAATTTACAGAAAAAACTAAATTAGAAGTATTTCAGATATTAATCATTCTAATTATGATGTATATAAATGAATGAAGAATTATTAATAAAAAATCATCGAATGAAATATAAACAAGAATTAAAAATTAAAAAAAAGTGAAAATTATGAATTTGTAAAAATGAAAAAGTATACTTTATCGAAAACGAATAATATAGATAACAATGAATCAAAAATGTATCAATATACAGAATGAATTATGAATTATAATAGTAAAAGAAATTTACAGAAAAACTAAATTAGAAGTATATCAGATATTAATCATTCTAATTATGATGTAAATAAATGAATGAAGAATTATTAATAAAAAATCATCGAATGAAATATAAACAAGAATTAAAAATTAAAAAAAAGTGAAAATTGTGAATTTATAAAAATGAAAAAGTATACTTTATCGAAAACGAATAATATAGATAACAATGAATCAAAAATGTATCAATATACAGAATGAATTATGAATTATAATAGTAAAAGAAATTTACAGAAAAAACTAAATTAGAAGTATTTCAGATATTAATCATTCTAATTATAATGTATATAAATGAATGAAGAATAATTAATAAAAAATCATCGAATGAAATATAAACAAGAATTAAAAATTAAAAAAAAGTGAAAATTGTGAATTTGTAAAAATGAAAAAGTATACTTTATCGAAAACGAATAATAGACATAACAATGAAACTGATTACTTTATGAATTTATCAAGAAATGGGAAATGTTTTTAAATACATTGTTATAAGATTCTGTGTCTACTGAATGCAAAATAATGTTTTAAATATTAAAAAAGAATAAACATTCAAAAAATTACCTGACCTCTATAAAACATGAATCAAAAATGTATACACTTTATGGAATTATTTCTGAATAAAAAATTGATACCTTATTATTTTATTTATAATGTAGAGCAGAAGTTAAAATGAGTTATTTAAAAAATTTATGTTTATGACAATAAAAAATAAAAAAATATTTGGAGAGTTTCCTTAAAAATAAAATAATAAATACTAAAAGTACACAATAAGTCGCCATCAAGTAACAGTCCGTACCAGCAAAGTGGAACGCTATAGTCTACAGTTCATCTGGACGTTCCTGGTGTACGGTGAATGAATTGAAACTGTTTCTTCCCATTTACAATATTTCTATCTGCAAATAAAAGAATGTGAGTAAAAAACCAAAAAAAAAAATAACTTTTACTGAATGCTTTTTTCAAAATGTAGATGCACATTAAGAATTTATTATCCTAAGACTATAAACAACATATAATCAACAGTTCAACATTGTGTACAAAAAAACAGATCTATGAATAATTATTTGTAAAAACTGTTAGTTGTTTCATTAAAGCGTTCAATAAAGTAATTAGAAAACAGCTATATTCGTAACTATATAGTAAAACAATTTCAAATGCTCTAAAATAAAGTAATATAGTATTTTAAAAACCATTGCGTGAATAAAAAAAAAAGAAAAATTATTGAATCGAAGACATGATAATGTTTGCAAACACTAAAACGAATAATATTGATAACAATGAAGCAGATTACTTTTTAGTTCAACAAGTAATGGGAAATGTTTCAAAAACATTGTTACAAGATTCACTATCAGATTTAAAAAAAATAGTGTTGTAAATGTAACAAAATTATAAAAATACGAAAAATTATCCAGTCATGATAATTCTTGAATCAAAAATGTATCAATATACTGAATGAATTATAAATAATAATAGTAAAAGAAATTTACAGAAAAAACTAAATTAGAAGTATTTCAGATATTAATCATTCTAATTATGATGTATATAAATGAATGAAGAATTATTAATAAAAAATCATCGAATGAAATATAAGCAAGAATTAAAAATTAAAAAAAAGTGAAAATTGTGAATTTGTAAAAATGAAAAAGTATACTTTATCGAAAACGAATAATATAGATAACAATGAATCAAAAATGTATCAATATACAGAATGAATTATGAATTATAATAGTAAAAGAAATTTACAGAAAAAACTAAATTAGAAGTATATCAGATATTAATCATTCTAATTATGATGTAAATAAATGAATGAAGAATTATTAATAAAAAATCATCGAATGAAATATAAACAAGAATTAAAATTTAAAAAAAATTGAAAATTGTGAATTTGTAAAAATGAAATAGTATACTTTATCGAAAACGAATAATATAGATAACAATGAATCAAAAATGTATCAATATACAGAATGAATTATGAATTATAATAGTAAAAGAAATTTACAGAAAAAACTAAATTAGAAGTATTTCAGATATTAATCATTCTAATTATAATGTATATAAATGAATGAAGAATTATTAATAAAAAATCATCGAATGAAATATAAACAAGAATTAAAAATTAAAAAAAAGTGAAAATTGTGAATTTGTAAAAATGAAAAAGTATACTTTATCGAAAACGAATAATATAGATAAACTTGAATCAAAAATGTATCAATATACAGAATGAATTATGAATTATAATAGTAAAAGAAATTTACAGAAAAAACTAAATTAGAAGTATATCAGATATTAATCGTTCTAATTATGATGTTTATAAATGAATGAAGAATTATTAATAAAAAATCATCGAATGAAATATAAACAAGAATTAAAAATTAAACAAAAGTAACAATTGTGAATTTGTAAAAATGAAAAAGTATACTTTATCGATAATGAATAATAGACATAACAATGAAACTGATTACTTTATGAATTTATCAAGAAATGGGAAATGTTTTTAAATACATTGTTATAAGATTCTGTGTCTACTGAATGCAAAATAATGTTTTAAATATTAAAAAAGAATAAACATTCAAAAAATTACCTGACCTCTATAAAACATGAATCAAAAATGTATACACTTTATGGAATTATTTCTGAATAAAAAATTGATACCTTATTATTTTATTTATAATGTAGAGCAGAAGTTAAAATGAGTTATTTAAAAAATTTATGTTTATGACAATAAAAAATAAAAAATATTTAGAGAGTTTCCTTAAAAATAAAATAATAAATACTAAAAGTACACAATAAGTCGCCATCAAGTAACAGTCCGTACCAGCAAAGTGGAACGCTATAGTCTACAGTTCATCTGGACGTTCCTGGTGTACGGTGAATGAATTGAAACTGTTTCTTCCCATTTACAATATTTCTATCTGCAAATAAAAGAATGTGAGTAAAAAACCAAAAAAAAAAATAACTTTTACTGAATGCTTTTTTCAAAATGTAGATGCACATTAAGAATTTATTATCCTAATACTATAAACAACACATATTCAACAGTTCAACATTGTGTACAAAAAAACAGATCTATGAATAATTATTTGTAAAAACTGTTAGTTGTTTCATTAAAGCGTTCAATAAAGTAATTAGAAAACAGCTATATTCGTAACTATATAGTAAAACAATTTCAAATGCTCTAAAATAAAGTAATATAGTATTTTAAAAACCATTGCGTGAATAAAAAACAAAGAAAAATTATTGAATCGAAGACATGATAATGTTTGCAAACACTAAAACGAATAATATTGATAACAATGAAGCAGATTACTTTTTAGTTCAACAAGTAATGGGAAATGTTTCAAAAACATTGTTACAAGATTCACTATCAGATTTAAAAAAAATAGTGTTGTAAATGTAACAAAATTATAAAAATACGAAAAATTATCCTGTCATGATAATTCTTGAATCAAAAATGTATCAATATACTGAATGAATTATTAATAATAATAGTAAAAGAAATTTACAGAAAAAACTAAATTAGAAGTATTTCAGATATTAATCATTCTAATTATGATGTATATAAATGAATGAAGAATTATTAATAAAAAATCATCGAATGAAATATAAACAAGAATTAAAAATTAAAAAAAAGTGAAAATTATGAATTTGTAAAAATGAAAAAGTATACTTTATCGAAAACGAATAATATAGATAACAATGAATCAAAAATGTATCAATATACAGAATGAATTATGAATTATAATAGTAAAAGAAATTTACAGAAAAACTAAATTAGAAGTATATCAGATATTAATCATTCTAATTATGATGTAAATAAATGAATGAAGAATTATTAATAAAAAATCATCGAATGAAATATAAACAAGAATTAAAAATTAAAAAAAGTGAAAATTGTGAATTTATAAAAATGAAAAAGTATACTTTATCGAAAACGAATAATATAGATAACAATGAATCAAAAATGTATCAATATACAGAATGAATTATGAATTATAATAGTAAAAGAAATTTACAGAAAAAACTAAATTAGAAGTATTTCAGATATTAATCATTCTAATTATAATGTATATAAATGAATGAAGAATAATTAATAAAAAATCATCGAATGAAATATAAACAAGAATTAAAAATTAAAAAAAAGTGAAAATTGTGAATTTGTAAAAATGAAAAAGTATACTTTATCGAAAACGAATAATAGACATAACAATGAAACTGATTACTTTATGAATTTATCAAGAAATGGGAAATGTTTTTAAATACATTGTTATAAGATTCTGTGTCTACTGAATGCAAAATAATGTTTTAAATATTAAAAAAGAATAAACATTCAAAAAATTACCTGACCTCTATAAAACATGAATCAAAAATGTATACACTTTATGGAATTATTTCTGAATAAAAAATTGATACCTTATTATTTTATTTATAATGTAGAGCAGAAGTTAAAATGAGTTATTTAAAAAATTTATGTTTATGACAATAAAAAATAAAAAATATTTAGAGAGTTTCCTTAAAAATAAAATAATAAATACTAAAAGTACACAATAAGTCGCCATCAAGTAACAGTCCGTACCAGCAAAGTGGAACGCTATAGTCTACAGTTCATCTGGACGTTCCTGGTGTACGGTGAATGAATTGAAACTGTTTCTTCCCATTTACAATATTTCTATCTGCAAATAAAAGAATGTGAGTAAAAAACCAAAAAAAAAAATAACTTTTACTGAATGCTTTTTTCAAAATGTAGATGCACATTAAGAATTTATTATCCTAAGACTATAAACAACATATAATCAACAGTTCAACATTGTGTACAAAAAAACAGATCTATGAATAATTATTTGTAAAAACTGTTAGTTGTTTCATTAAAGCGTTCAATAAAGTAATTAGAAAACAGCTATATTCGTAACTATATAGTAAAACAATTTCAAATGCTCTAAAATAAAGTAATATAGTATTTTAAAAACCATTGCGTGAATAAAAAAAAAAGAAAAATTATTGAATCGAAGACATGATAATGTTTGCAAACACTAAAACGAATAATATTGATAACAATGAAGCAGATTACTTTTTAGTTCAACAAGTAATGGGAAATGTTTCAAAAACATTGTTACAAGATTCACTATCAGATTTAAAAAAAATAGTGTTGTAAATGTAACAAAATTATAAAAATACGAAAAATTATCCAGTCATGATAATTCTTGAATCAAAAATGTATCAATATACTGAATGAATTATAAATAATAATAGTAAAAGAAATTTACAGAAAAAACTAAATTAGAAGTATTTCAGATATTAATCATTCTAATTATGATGTATATAAATGAATGAAGAATTATTAATAAAAAATCATCGAATGAAATATAAGCAAGAATTAAAAATTAAAAAAAAGTGAAAATTGTGAATTTGTAAAAATGAAAAAGTATACTTTATCGAAAACGAATAATATAGATAACAATGAATCAAAAATGTATCAATATACAGAATGAATTATGAATTATAATAGTAAAAGAAATTTACAGAAAAAACTAAATTAGAAGTATATCAGATATTAATCATTCTAATTATGATGTAAATAAATGAATGAAGAATTATTAATAAAAAATCATCGAAT
>JASXSY010003231.1:0-22557 GCA_034509805.1 Sipha maydis
ACTAAAAAAAACTAGATCTAGTCTTAAAAAAACCAAATCGGCAACACTATTGATAGTGGCACATGACTGCAGTGTGGCCGCCAGTCACCGATTTCGTAGTTATGAAATTATACAACACTGTAGTCGTGTCAATACAGCTTTGTAATGTAACTTGTTTAGCATTGGGCTCACAGACGTTAGTTGAAATTTAGTATAAAATTTGAGGTTTTTTTGGAATAAGAATCCCATATTGCTAGTCGAATTACGACGTTTTATAAGTCTTAACAGCACTACTTGCTACGTCACTTGGCTTTCAAGTAATGTTTTTAAATCCATAGATCCGCCTCTATACCTAATTTATATATATACTATAAACATCGAGGTATATTATTTATATAAAATTTATGTACCTCGATTACTATAAAACAAAAATATATAATTTATCAATGTTTAAAAAATGTTGTATATAGTGTTCTGTATTACCACTATTACCTACTTCAAATGAGATGATACAAGTTTTTGAAAACTAACCACACATTAATGTGTATTTTAATAATGGTCTTATTATTGAAGTGTATATCAATAGTGAGCATTTGATTTGTAGTGTTTAAATGTAAAGTTTTACATAACATTTCTGTATGGGCACTAAGAAACAAATTGTGCGTAGATATGAATATTTTATTTAATTTTATATACTACAAATATTTAATTTATAATTATTATAATTAATATATTAAAAATGTAAATAAAATAATTAAAATAAACCAACAATAATACACTCTTTATAAATAAAATAATATCAAAGAAGTAAAACAAATCAATTTTTAATTTTTAATGCACCGTTTGATTTTTTTTTAAATTTCAATAAATGTTGTTTCTTTTAACAATTAAATGTTTTATTTTTTCATCAATTACTGCGATAGACACGTAAACCTATTAATTTTCTATCTGTAGTTTTATAATTTTAATGTATAATATTATTAAGCACAATAGTATAACTTCCATAAGATTTGCAGGCGTTTATACGTACTCTGTAGACATAGGCACAACTAGAAATTTGAACAAGGTGGTGCTTGAGCTCCATGTTTTTTGGTAAAAATTATCTTTGATAATATAAAATATATTTTATTCAAATTCTTTATTATAAAATCAAGATCAAAATTATTAAAAATATCTTTCTCGATGTGCAATTAGGAATGATTATTGAAACAATTTTCTGTCATAGATGTTGTACACCAGTTTTTGATATGATGCATGGCTAAGAAACATCTTTCACGTGATGCACAACTGATAGGTAGTATCATGGCTACTTTAAGTAAATAACGAATATTAGAAAACACTTCATTTGAGATCAAATTTTTAGTTCCTCTAAAAGAAAATTTGGTTCTAACTGTGCAGTATCGTTCAGTTGCAAGATATGGTCGTTTCATAACGTAATGCTTCTTTATCAGTATACAACACCTAATAAAATAAATGAATAATTACAATTATAGATGTATTCAGCAATTATTATATTCCATTAATAAGTATTTGTTAAAATGTACTCACTTGGTAATGATCAATAAACATTATTCTTTTATCCAAATTTAATTTAATGAAATTTCTATTGAATTTGCAAGCTCTAAACTCTTTTGAAAACATTAACATTTAATATAGCATAATATGCATGAGAACACCAATATTGTTTATTTTAATTTGTCTTATTCATGTTAAAACCTTAGTTGTAGATGTAATTTCCTTCTACGCCAGTTGTAACAGAAACACAAAAACTTTTAAGCATTATAGATTCTTATTAGATGCAATTACACCTAAAAAAATTAATAATAATAATTCTATAAATATCAAGTATGTTATGTATAATTCATAATACAATTACGTTTAGAAAATTATATACCATGAAACATATTACATGATAATATTATACTAGATAATATTTTTTATCGACTACATGTATCACATGAAACATCCATATTATGTTTTACTACTTCCAGATCAATAAAAAAGCTATTTGATTCCTGTAAATAATTAAAAAAAATAATAAGTAATAAATATAATCAAAATATTAATGTTATGCTAATAATAAATATAATTTAAGTATTTATTGTTATTTGTACATGTACCATAATGGTACTACAAACTATTTGTTATAACCAAAGTCAATTCAACACCAGATGGAAATCCTGACATAACATTTGCACACTCATATGTTTGTGCCACAAGAGCAAAACAAAAATGCAGTTTTTTTTTAAACAAAAATAATTTCAATAGAAATATGCCCGGCTCATAATAAAATCCAATAAAACTTTCACGTACACTATAGCAGTTAATAATAATTGTTCTGTTTTATAAGATAGTTATATTATTATATAGATTATAATATATATATATATATATATATATATATATATATATATATATATATATATATATATATATATATATATATATATATATATATATATAGTAATACAATATAATCTCATTTTGTCACACAATTCTACAGCCTTCAATTTCACTAATAATAAAATAAAATTAAACTATTTTGAAAGATTCAATTTGTATAGTTAATTCTTCAGTAAACAAAATTAAAAAACTCTTTATCGGTCTTGGCAGATAATGAACACTGCTCTTAAAAATATCCTGTACACAATTGATCTATGATTTACAAACATTAAATGGTACTAAAATAAAAACTTAATAAATTATATAATATATAGTGCTATAGCACTACATATATTAGAAACTGTTGATGACTTTTCATCTTATCCTCTCAGAGTAAGTCACTAAATATCACAAAAGAGAGTTATATTAATAAGTACTTTCATTTAATGTCTATTTTTTAAAAAAAGCAAAGATATATATGCATTTACAAAGGTACTACTACATAGTTTTTAATATTTAACCTATTTTCTTTCTGTTCAACATGTTATCGTTATGTTATGGTTTATAAAAAATAATAATTTTTAACTTATGTAGGTAAATAATTATACATATTTTTTTCCAATAACTGTATCCAATTTTGATTAAATGTTCTGTTTTTGAATTCTTTGCAAAATGAATACAATTGAAATAAAACGCAGTTTTACCATTCAAATTCACTACAGTATTTAGCATTAAAATTTCTATTCATTGTTCAAAATTTTGTTGGTGGAGATGTCTAGAAAAAAAAAATTTTAAATTAAAAATTCTTCAAAATATTCTGAGTAAAACAAAATAATGTAACTTAATATATAAAAACAATTAAATACATTGTTATATACCAAGAATCGAGTTATTTCTTGTTTTATTGTTATTTTATTTATTATTTATGTATTTTTATTTACATGAAATTTAGGTTGCTTTGGCCCCGAACTAATATCACTCAAACTATCAGATTGTTTATTAAATTTAAGTTATAGTTCTTCGGTTCACTTTTTTTTTATCATCATCATGTTCATGGTTACATATTTTGTTTGCTTTTGATGCATCACAATGAACCTAGACAGTACGGTCATGATTAATTTTCCTTGTTAATGTACTTTGTTTTATAAGTTCATAATATTAAAAATGAAGGAATTACTTGAAATTAAGTACTAACTACCAGTCATTTTTTTTCTCGTTTTAAGTAATTTCAAAAGAACAACTTTTACACAAAAAGAGTACTGTTTCATTTGAGGTACCTAAGTAAACGGCTACACAACATATAACTGCTCACAATACTATACTTATTATGTATCGGTGCTATAGAATATAAAATTAAAACAAATATATAGAAAAACCCACGAAATTTGAATTGTACTGGGTCCTGGGTTTCCTAATACGCAGCAGGGTCGCGAAGAGTATAATTAAGAAAAGAGAATCTCTTTAAATTAAGACATTGGCAACACAACACGTGAAAACTTGCTGGGGTATATTTACGAGATGCATCAGGGTTTTCAGAAAAAAATCAAATGAGAAGTAGTGTATCTATGTTATGAATTACAAATAAATCGCTATATTGATCCTTCTATTCTCACACTCTGAAGAAAAAGTAAAATAATTAAATATAAATGGACATTCAAGTGATGATGAATAGAAAGCATTAAATGTACAACGTATGCAGGGGCGTCATTTGGAATAAAACCATAGAGTAGCAACATTGGAAAACCTATGATAGATGGCTAATTAGCTTTATCAACCCTCACCCCCCCCCCACATTGAATTTATTTATTATTTTATTATTTTTCAGTTAAAACATTTATTTATTTTAATTCATCAATTTTTAATTTTTAAAATACACAATATTATATACTATTGCAAGTTCAATTGTTTTTTTAATTTAGTGAAGAATCATGCAACGTCCATTCTCTGTGGCATCAAATTCTTTTATAACTTTATCCTTGTCAACTTTTTGGTTTCTGTGTATATAGAGTATTGCTAAACTATTTAAGCGATCTTGGCCAGTAGTAGATCTGAGATAGGTTTTTATACGTTTTAAAGTAGAAAAACTTCTTTCACATGTTGCTGTATTTGTAGGTAATGTTAAAAATAATTTTAAAATTTGCACATACAATGAGAATCCAACCTGAATATTGTTGGATAGAATATAAGATATTCGACAGTTAAGTGCGATTTTTTTCACATCATTTTGTAACTGTATAAACATTCTATTTAATATATTAACTTCACTCTGTAATTCAGAATTATTAATATCATATGTATTAATTAATAGATTATATGAAGCAACATCTGGTAAATCACTAGTTAATACATCATTCATAGCATTTAAAAGAGTTAAGTTATTTTCTTTAAATCTTTCTTCTATATCGACTATAATTATATCCAATACAACATAAAAAATATTTATTAAATAATAATCCTTTACATTTATTGAATTTTGTTGAGACCTTCCTCCACCTATTTTCAAAGGAATTATTCTTTCTCTGGGTAATTTTGCTTCTTCTAAGTCATACTTCTCAACAATATCTTGGGTTTCTATCCATAAACTATTAAATTTATCTTTAGTTTGACTATCTTTAAACGTGTTAATTGTTTGCTGTGCCATCAAACGCACCGATGAATAATTAATTGATGGCGTTTGAAGTTATTTTGATAAAATATTATTTTCATTAAAAACAAATTTTAGTAAATTTAGACAAAAAATAAAATCAAAGGTTTCAATTGATTTAAGTAAGAAACTAGCTTCAGGACCTGTAAAAGTATCATAATCTGCAATTTTGTGTAGTGAATGAAATAACGCTGATAAATTTTCAAACACTTCTTTAATAGCTTCTATTCGGCAATTCCATCGAGTATCAGATAATGATTATAATGTTTTTGGTCCTTTACCATCTGAACATGTTGCTCTCATTGATTCAAAAATGGAAAATCTTTTTGATGACGCGCCAATAAAATTATGTAATGTATTCAAAACACCAAACATATTTCTTATTTGTGTAACTTGTTTAGTTAAATCGACTAAACATAAATTTAAAATATGCGCATAGCAATGTACATATATTGCATGTGGGTTTTCATTTTTAATTCTAGCTTGTACACCGGTATAAGATCCACGCATAGAAGCAGCACCATCATAACACTGACCTCTGATATTTTGAATGTTCAAGTCATTATTTTTTAAAACTTCTTTTATCAAAGCTATCAGAAATTCAGCATTGGTACTATGAGTTTTAAAAAAACCCAGAAAAACTTCAGTTGGTTCAAAACTTTCTGTTATATACCTAACACAAATGGATACTTGTTCATGCCTACTGATGTCCTTTGTCTCATCAAACAATATGCTGTATATACCTGCTTCTTTTATATTGGATATTAAACTTTGTAAAAAAATGTTTTGAAATTCTGGATGGATAAAACAAAATCTTCTTTCTTTGTCAATAAAATATTGTTTAATTATGTCATTATCTTTGACCCTCATATGCAATAATTCTATAAAATTCCTTCTGTTATTTAACAAACTATGGTCTTGTTCATTATGTCCCCGAATACCAATTCCTTGTCTAGCACAAAATAGCAATGTTTCTAAAATATCTTTCAAATAGCTAATATTTTTCAACACTATCATGTTATGATGGTTATCAATTTTAGTGGCAATACTACCTTCAACAGATGAATGTTTAAAACCTGCCAATTTAACCACTGCTTCTTTGTGAGGTACACTACTTTCATGTTTTGGAAGACATGTTGAAGCCTTGGATCATTTATTAAATCCATTTATAGTAAAAGATTCTTCAGCGCGACCTGATAAATCAAAGGCTCTACAAAAAAAACAAAACACTGCATCCTTTTCTGGACTGTATTCTAGCCATTTATATGACTTGTACCATTGAGTACAAAATGTCTGTTCATTTACTTTTGGATATTTATCCATTTCCGGTTGATATGGTCCTAAACCTTTAATTAATAAAGTAAAACCTATATTTTTACCTTTAACTGGATCACGCTCAGATACTTCAGAAATGTGAGGTATATCTTTATTTTTCTTACTTCTAGGTGCTGGAAGCTCTTCATCATCATTTTTGTCATCTAATAATAAACAATCAGTATTTAGTTACTGACTTCAGTATTTATACTAAAAGTGTAACATTTAAATAAATATGTGATAATTTGATCAACATATTTTATGTTGTATTAACATGAAAAAACTAAAAAGCATAAATTGAAAAATGAATACATAAAAGCATTAATTTATCATAGGTTCTTAACTAATAAGATCTTTCAGTAAAAAATAGAAATGTTTTGAAATACCACAAAAAAGTGATGGGAAGAACGATTTAATTTTTATATATTGCATACTTTGTAATTAAAATCTATTTATTTACCTTTGACTTTATTATTTTTATATAATTGAGAAGTGTGAGGTGTATCTTTATTTTTTTTACTTCCAGGAGGTGCTGGAAGCTCTTCATCTTCATTTTTGTCATCTAATAATGAACAATCAGTATTTAGTTCAAAACAATATAATAAAATAATATATATTCAACATTTTTTAAATTAAACAATAAACTATAAACTTATTATATTCAAATGTTAATTCACTAAGAAAAAAAGATAGAAATCTTTTTAACTACTAGATAGAATATGAATCTGTAAAAATTAAAAATTTTAGCACAATTTAATTGGTATTTACTAATTAGTATTTACCATTATTTTCTGTTGAATAACTAGCTTTAAAGAAATAGTCTGTTATTGTTGGACGATGATTCATTCCTGTAAAACTGAAAAAATAATAAATACAATTTTTGCAAAATTTTAATAATTGTAATATAATATATGAAGATATTAAAATTAAATAAACATAGGCGTAGCTAGGATTTGAATCAGGGGGGGGACAAAATAAAATACATTTTTTTTTTACATGTATTTATATATGTTATAATTTTTACATTATAACAATATTAATCGTCTAGGATCTTCGCACTATTTTTAGGCTTATATCTTATTTAATTTTTGAATTTAATGTAAAACTTACACATTTGGTATAAAAAAAATAGAATTCAGTATGAGGTGCAGAGGGGGGCAAGTGCCCCCACCTGCCCCACAATCGCTACGCCCATGTAAATAAATATATAATACTTACTTTATGACTAAATACAGCACACAGCATAAAGTTACAATTAGTAAATATATATTTTATAAATTAAAATATTATAACTTATAAGCAACTCGTTGAATTTTCGTACGTGTTGACATCGGGAAGCCGGAAACTCGCGCCATTAATTATTTTTGTGTTTAATTCCTATTTCATAATGACAAACGACAGTGATAATAATAAAGTAAATAAAGGTATAATATTAATAATTGGTAGTTGTTAGTGTTGGTACCATATCGATCGACGATAAACCGTTTTCTGGGAAAAATAATAGTTTCGCTAAAAATAGATTAATGTTAACTATATAAGAGGAACGAGAGAAATAGTTATCTTAGTTGACACCACAGAACATATCCTTACATCTATATAAATATTATATTAGTCGAGGAGTATCATAGATATTACTATGCTACCCCAAAAAAATGGTGGGGTAGCAAAGGGCTACCCCTCGCTAAACAGTATTGACGCCTATGAACGTATGTTTGTTTTGATCAAAATAATTTTTGCCAATAGAAAACTTTTATGTTTAAATAATATTTTTGGCGACACACTGCTATAGAAACAATGATGTCGTGTTGATAATCTATGTCCAATTTTAATTGTCTTATTCTAATCACGTTTGTTAAATATTTTCATTCCTGCAAATTACATTTTTCATAACTTCTGTCCAGAGTGTATATTAATATTAATAAAAAAAGAAAAATAGAATTTTAATTTTTTTTTTCTTAAATTCTTAGAGTGCAGTTGAATGTTAAAACATTGTATTTTTTCTTTATAACAGTAAACAGGCAACATCTATGAGCCGATCCAGAAAGAAACCAACTTATGAGGACTCCTGCGTACATACCTACTTACTCCACGGACTACAGGTACGTCGATTTTCTTTTAAATAACTACTGTAAATATAAAGGTGCCAATTAAATTTATATTTTTTGATTTCAAATTTATTCTATTATATTTAATCCATTGTCATTTTAAAATGTACAATAATCATCAAGTATTCTCGGTTGTGTAAATAATATGTAGGTAGTGTTGTTTTATATTTATATTTGGCTTCTAAATATGATATTGTTTTTACCGTTCGACTTTATATAAGATTGGTGTTTTATGATATCTCTTTTTCGGTTTTTTGGAGGTAGAGTAAAATCGTAATTATGTTGAGGCTTTTTATAAGGGATATTCATTTTAATGATTGATATCGGTCAATTAGTTTTTTTTCGGCTTTATTTTATGATTATTGTTCGGTATTCGTTTGCTGGATTGTCGATGTTTCGGTGTTGGATATATTTGTTGTCTAATATTCAAAGAGTGTTATTTTTTGTTTTATTTTTCGGTTTTTTGTAGGTGTGTCGTTTGATATTTTGGCTTCTAAATAGGATATTGTTTTTATTGTTTGTCCAAGGTATAATTATGTTTTTTATGATTGTTGCTCGTTATTCGTTTGCTGGGTTGTCGATGTTTTGGTGTTGGATATACTCGTATTTGTTGTCTATTATTTAATGAGTGTTATTTTTTGATTTCTTTTTCGTTATTTTGTAGGTAGTGTTGTTTTATATTTATATTTTGGCTTCTAAATAGGATATTGTTTTTACCATTCGGCTATTTTAAAGAGTGGTGTTTTTTGATATCTGTTTATTGGTTATTTGGAGGTAGTGTAAAATCGTAATAATGTTGAGGCTTTTTATAAGGGATATTCATTTTAATGTTTGATATCGGTCTATTAGTTTTTTTTCGGCTTTTTTTCATGATTGTTGCTCGTTATTCGTTTGCTGGATTGTCGAAGTATTGGTGTTGATTATATTTGTTGTCATTTATTCAAAGAGTGATTTTTTTTGATTACTTTTTCGGTTTTTTGTAGGTAGTGTTGTTTTATATTTATTTTTTGGCTTTTAAATAGGATATTGTTTTTACCGTTCGGCTATGGCCTAATTATGTTTTTCATGATTGTTGCTCGTTATTCGTTTGCTGGGTGTCGATGTTTTGGTGTTGGATATACTCGTATTTGTTGTCTATTATTTAAAGAGTGTTATTTTTTGATATCTTTTTCGGTATTTTGTAGGTAGTGTTGTTTTATATTTATTTTTTGGCTTTTCAATAGGATATTGCTATTACCGTTCGGCTAAGGTCTAATTATTTTCTTCATGATTGTTGCTCGTTATTCGTTTGCTGGGTTGTCGATGTTTTGGTGTTGGATATACTCGTATTTGTTGTCTATTATTTAAAGAGTGTTATTTTTTGATTTCTTTTTCGGTATTTTGTAGTAAGTGTTGTTTTATATTTATTTTTTGGCTTTTAAATAGGATATTGTTTTTACCGTTCGGCTATGGCCTATTTATGTTTTTTCATGATTTTGCTCGTTATTCGTTTGTTGGGTTGTCGATGTTTTGGTGTTGGATATACTCGTATTTGTTGTCTATTATTTAAAGAGTGTTATTTTTTGATTTCTTTTTCGGTATTTTATAGGTAGTGTTGTTTTATATTTATAATTTGGCTTTTCAATAGGATATTGCTATTACCGTTCGGCTAAGGTATAATTATTTTTTTCATGATTGTTGCTCGTTATTCGTTTGCTGGATTGTCGAAGTATTGGTGTTGATTATATTTGTTGTCATTTATTCAAAGAGTGATTTTTTTTGATTACTTTTTCGGTTTTTTGTAGGTAGTGTTGTTTTATATTTATTTTTTGGCTTTTAAATAGGATATTGTTTTTACCGTTCGGCTATGGCCTAATTATGTTTTTCATGATTGTTGCTCGTTATTCGTTTGCTGGGTGTCGATGTTTTGGTGTTGGATATACTCGTATTTGTTGTCTATTATTTAAAGAGTGTTATTTTTTGATATCTTTTTCGGTATTTTGTAGTATGTGTTGTTTTATATTTATTTTTTGGCTTTTCAATAGGATATTGCTATTACCGTTCGGCTAAGGTATAATTATTTTTTTCATGATTGTTGCTCGGTATTCGTTTGCTGGATTGTCGATGTTTTGGTGTTGGATATATTTGTTGTCTATTATTCAAAGAGAGTTATTTTTTGATTTCTTTTTCGGTATTTTGTAGGTAGTGTTGTATTATATTTATATTTTGGCTTCTAAATAGGATATTGTTTTTACCGTTTGTCTAAGGTCTAATTATTTTTTCATGATTGTTGCTCGGTATTTGTTTGTTGGATTGTCGAAGTATTGGTGTTGGATAGATTTGTTGTCATTTATTCAAAGGGTGATTTTTTTTGATTACTTTTTCGGTTTTTTGTAGGTAGTGTTGTTTTATATTTATATTTTGGCTTCTAAATTGGATATTGTTTTTACCATTTGTCTAAGTCTAATTATTTTCTTCATGATTGTTGCTCGTTATTCGTTTGCTAGGTTGTCGATGTTTTGGTGTTAGATATACTCGTATTTGTTGTCTATTATTAAAAGTGTGTTATTTTTTGATTTCTTTTTCGGTTTTTGCTGTGGATTTTGCTGAGCATGAAGTAGTATGTGTCAAGACCGCCCATAACCAAATCATAAGTATCAGGACGAAAAATCATGTACGTTTAATAAAATAATTTAAATAAGAAAAAAAATTCAGTTTTAAACTAATCATATATTTTAATATATAAAATTATATATATAATAAAATATGTATATATTATATAGTGTACATTTTTAAATAGAAATAGACATTCAAGTGATGGTGAATAGAAAGCATAAAATTTACAACGTATGTTTCTTTTGAACAAAATAATTTTTGCCAATAGAAAACATTTACGTTTAAATAATTTTTTTGGCGACACACCGCTATGGATACAATGATGTCGTGTTGATAATCTATGTCCAATTTTAATTGTCATATTCTATTCACGTTTGTTAAATATTTTCTTTCTTGCAAATTACATTGTTTATAACTTCTGTCCAGAGTGTATATTAATATTAATAAAAAAAGAAACATAGAATTTTAATTTTTTTTTTCTTAATTTCTTAACGTGTTATTGAATGTTAAAACATTGCATTTTTTCTTTATAACAGTAAACAGGCAACATCTATGAGCCGATCCAGAAAGAAACCAACTTATGAGGACTCCTGCGTACATACCTACTTACTCCACGGAATACAGGTACGTTGATTTTCTTTTAAATAACTACTGTAAATATAAAGGTGCCAATTAAATTTATATTTTTTGATTTCAAATTTATTCTATTATATTTAATCCATTGTCATTTTAAAATGTACAATAATCATCAAGTATTCTCGGTTGTGTAAATAATATGTAGGTAGTGTTGTTTTATATTTATATTTGGCTTCTAAATATGATATTGTTTTTACCGTTCGACTTTATATAAGATTGGTGTTTTATGATATCTCTTTTTCGGTTTTTTGGAGGTAGAGTAAAATCGTAATTATGTTGAGGCTTTTTATAAGGGATATTCATTTTAATGATTGATATCGGTCAATTAGTTTTTTTTCGGCTTTATTTTATGATTATTGTTCGGTATTCGTTTGCTGGATTGTCGATGTTTCGGTGTTGGATATATTTGTTGTCTAATATTCAAAGAGTGTTATTTTTTGTTTTATTTTTCGGTTTTTTGTAGGTGTGTCGTTTGATATTTTGGCTTCTAAATAGGATATTGTTTTTATTGTTTGTCCAAGGTATAATTATGTTTTTTATGATTGTTGCTCGTTATTCGTTTGCTGGGTTGTCGATGTTTTGGTGTTGGATATACTCGTATTTGTTGTCTATTATTTAATGAGTGTTATTTTTTGATTTCTTTTTCGGTATTTTATAGGTAGTGTTGTTTTATATTTATAATTTGGCTTTTCAATAGGATATTGCTATTACCGTTCGGCTAAGGTATAATTATTTTTTTCATGATTGTTGCTCGTTATTCGTTTGCTGGATTGTCGAAGTATTGGTGTTGATTATATTTGTTGTCATTTATTCAAAGAGTGATTTTTTTTGATTACTTTTTCGGTTTTTTGTAGGTAGTGTTGTTTTATATTTATTTTTTGGCTTTTAAATAGGATATTGTTTTTACCGTTCGGCTATGGCCTAATTATGTTTTTCATGATTGTTGCTCGTTATTCGTTTGCTGGGTGTCGATGTTTTGGTGTTGGATATACTCGTATTTGTTGTCTATTATTTAAAGAGTGTTATTTTTTGATATCTTTTTCGGTATTTTGTAGTATGTGTTGTTTTATATTTATTTTTTGGCTTTTCAATAGGATATTGCTATTACCGTTCGGCTAAGGTATAATTATTTTTTTCATGATTGTTGCTCGGTATTCGTTTGCTGGATTGTCGATGTTTTGGTGTTGGATATATTTGTTGTCTATTATTCAAAGAGAGTTATTTTTTGATTTCTTTTTCGGTATTTTGTAGGTAGTGTTGTATTATATTTATATTTTGGCTTCTAAATAGGATATTGTTTTTACCGTTTGTCTAAGGTCTAATTATTTTTTCATGATTGTTGCTCGGTATTTGTTTGTTGGATTGTCGAAGTATTGGTTTGGATAGATTTGTTGTCATTTATTCAAAGGGTGATTTTTTTTGATTACTTTTTCGGTTTTTTGTAGGTAGTGTTGTTTTATATTTATATTTTGGCTTCTAAATTGGATATTGTTTTTACCATTTGTCTAAGTCTAATTATTTTCTTCATGATTGTTGCTCGTTATTCGTTTGCTAGGTTGTCGATGTTTTGGTGTTAGATATACTCGTATTTGTTGTCTATTATTAAAAGTGTGTTATTTTTTGATTTCTTTTTCGGTTTTTGCTGTGGATTTTGCTGAGCATGAAGTAGTATGTGTCAAGACCGCCCATAACCAAATCATAAGTATCAGGACGAAAAATCATGTACGTTTAATAAAATAATTTAAATAAGAAAAAAAATTCAGTTTTAAACTAATCATATATTTTAATATATAAAATTATATATATAATAAAATATGTATATATTATATAGTGTACATTTTTAAATAGAAATAGACATTCAAGTGATGGTGAATAGAAAGCATAAAATTTACAACGTATGTTTCTTTTGAACAAAATAATTTTTGCCAATAGAAAACATTTACGTTTAAATAATTTTTTTGGCGACACACCGCTATGGATACAATGATGTCGTGTTGATAATCTATGTCCAATTTTAATTGTCATATTCTATTCACGTTTGTTAAATATTTTCTTTCTTGCAAATTACATTGTTTATAACTTCTGTCCAGAGTGTATATTAATATTAATAAAAAAAGAAACATAGAATTTTAATTTTTTTTTTCTTAATTTCTTAACGTGTTATTGAATGTTAAAACATTGCATTTTTTCTTTATAACAGTAAACAGGCAACATCTATGAGCCGATCCAGAAAGAAACCAACTTATGAGGACTCCTGCGTACATACCTACTTACTCCACGGAATACAGGTACGTCGATTTTCTTTTAAATAACTACTGTAAATATAAAGGTGCCAATTAAATTTATATTTTTTGATTTCAAATTTATTCTATTATATTTAATCCATTGTCATTTTAAAATGTACAATAATCATCAAGTATTCTCGGTTGTGTAAATAATATGTAGGTAGTGTTGTTTTATATTTATATTTGGCTTCTAAATATGATATTGTTTTTACCGTTCGACTTTATATAAGATTGGTGTTTTATGATATCTCTTTTTCGGTTTTTTGGAGGTAGAGTAAAATCGTAATTATGTTGAGGCTTTTTATAAGGGATATTCATTTTAATGATTGATATCGGTCAATTAGTTTTTTTTCGGCTTTATTTTATGATTATTGTTCGGTATTCGTTTGCTGGATTGTCGATGTTTCGGTGTTGGATATATTTGTTGTCTAATATTCAAAGAGTGTTATTTTTTGTTTTATTTTTCGGTTTTTTGTAGGTGTGTCGTTTGATATTTTGGCTTCTAAATAGGATATTGTTTTTATTGTTTGTCCAAGGTATAATTATGTTTTTTATGATTGTTGCTCGTTATTCGTTTGCTGGGTTGTCGATGTTTTGGTGTTGGATATACTCGTATTTGTTGTCTATTATTTAATGAGTGTTATTTTTTGATTTCTTTTTCGTTATTTTGTAGGTAGTGTTGTTTTATATTTATATTTTGGCTTCTAAATAGGATATTGTTTTTACCATTCGGCTATTTTAAAGAGTGGTGTTTTTTGATATCTGTTTATTGGTTATTTGGAGGTAGTGTAAAATCGTAATAATGTTGAGGCTTTTTATAAGGGATATTCATTTTAATGTTTGATATCGGTCTATTAGTTTTTTTTCGGCTTTTTTTCATGATTGTTGCTCGTTATTCGTTTGCTGGATTGTCGAAGTATTGGTGTTGATTATATTTGTTGTCATTTATTCAAAGAGTGATTTTTTTTGATTACTTTTTCGGTTTTTTGTAGGTAGTGTTGTTTTATATTTATTTTTTGGCTTTTAAATAGGATATTGTTTTTACCGTTCGGCTATGGCCTAATTATGTTTTTCATGATTGTTGCTCGTTATTCGTTTGCTGGGTGTCGATGTTTTGGTGTTGGATATACTCGTATTTGTTGTCTATTATTTAAAGAGTGTTATTTTTTGATATCTTTTTCGGTATTTTGTAGGTAGTGTTGTTTTATATTTATTTTTTGGCTTTTCAATAGGATATTGCTATTACCGTTCGGCTAAGGTCTAATTATTTTCTTCATGATTGTTGCTCGTTATTCGTTTGCTGGGTTGTCGATGTTTTGGTGTTGGATATACTCGTATTTGTTGTCTATTATTTAAAGAGTGTTATTTTTTGATTTCTTTTTCGGTATTTTGTAGTAAGTGTTGTTTTATATTTATTTTTTGGCTTTTAAATAGGATATTGTTTTTACCGTTCGGCTATGGCCTATTTATGTTTTTTCATGATTGTTGCTCGTTATTCGTTTGTTGGGTTGTCGATGTTTTGGTGTTGGATATACTCGTATTTGTTGTCTATTATTTAAAGAGTGTTATTTTTTGATTTCTTTTTCGGTATTTTATAGGTAGTGTTGTTTTATATTTATAATTTGGCTTTTCAATAGGATATTGCTATTACCGTTCGGCTAAGGTATAATTATTTTTTTCATGATTGTTGCTCGTTATTCGTTTGCTGGATTGTCGAAGTATTGGTGTTGATTATATTTGTTGTCATTTATTCAAAGAGTGATTTTTTTTGATTACTTTTTCGGTTTTTTGTAGGTAGTGTTGTTTTATATTTATTTTTTGGCTTTTAAATAGGATATTGTTTTTACCGTTCGGCTATGGCCTAATTATGTTTTTCATGATTGTTGCTCGTTATTCGTTTGCTGGGTGTCGATGTTTTGGTGTTGGATATACTCGTATTTGTTGTCTATTATTTAAAGAGTGTTATTTTTTGATATCTTTTTCGGTATTTTGTAGTATGTGTTGTTTTATATTTATTTTTTGGCTTTTCAATAGGATATTGCTATTACCGTTCGGCTAAGGTATAATTATTTTTTTCATGATTGTTGCTCGGTATTCGTTTGCTGGATTGTCGATGTTTTGGTGTTGGATATATTTGTTGTCTATTATTCAAAGAGAGTTATTTTTTGATTTCTTTTTCGGTATTTTGTAGGTAGTGTTGTATTATATTTATATTTTGGCTTCTAAATAGGATATTGTTTTTACCGTTTGTCTAAGGTCTAATTATTTTTTCATGATTGTTGCTCGGTATTTGTTTGTTGGATTGTCGAAGTATTGGTGTTGGATAGATTTGTTGTCATTTATTCAAAGGGTGATTTTTTTTGATTACTTTTTCGGTTTTTTGTAGGTAGTGTTGTTTTATATTTATATTTTGGCTTCTAAATTGGATATTGTTTTTACCATTTGTCTAAGTCTAATTATTTTCTTCATGATTGTTGCTCGTTATTCGTTTACTAGGTTGTCGATGTTTTGGTGTTAGATATACTCGTATTTGTTGTCTATTATTAAAAGTGTGTTATTTTTTGATTTCTTTTTCGGTTTTTGCTGTGGATTTTGCTGAGCATGAAGTAGTATGTGTCAAGACCGCCCATAACCAAATCATAAGTATCAGGACGAAAAATCATGTACGTTTAATAAAATAATTTAAATAAGAAAAAAAATTCAGTTTTAAACTAATCATATATTTTAATATATAAAATTATATATATAATAAAATATGTATATATTATATAGTGTACATTTTTAAATAGAAATAGACATTCAAGTGATGGTGAATAGAAAGCATAAAATTTACAACGTATGTTTCTTTTGATCAAAATAATTTTTGCCAATAGAAAACATTTACGTTTAAATAATTTTTTTGGCGACACACCGCTATGGATACAATGATGTCGTGTTGATAATCTATGTCCAATTTTAATTGTCATATTCTATTCACGTTTGTTAAATATTTTCTTTCTTGCAAATTACATTGTTTATAACTTCTGTCCAGAGTGTATATTAATATTAATAAAAAAAGAAACATAGAATTTTAATTTTTTTTTTCTTAATTTCTTAACGTGTTATTGAATGTTAAAACATTGCATTTTTTCTTTATAACAGTAAACAGGCAACATCTATGAGCCGATCCAGAAAGAAACCAACTTATGAGGACTCCTGCGTACATACCTACTTACTCCACGGAATACAGGTACGTCGATTTTCTTTTAAATAACTACTGTAAATATAAAGGTGCCAATTAAATTTATATTTTTTGATTTCAAATTTATTCTATTATATTTAATCCATTGTCATTTTAAAATGTACAATAATCATCAAGTATTCTCGGTTGTGTAAATAATATGTAGGTAGTGTTGTTTTATATTTATATTTGGCTTCTAAATATGATATTGTTTTTACCGTTCGACTTTATATAAGATTGGTGTTTTATGATATCTCTTTTTCGGTTTTTTGGAGGTAGAGTAAAATCGTAATTATGTTGAGGCTTTTTATAAGGGATATTCATTTTAATGATTGATATCGGTCAATTAGTTTTTTTTCGGCTTTATTTTATGATTATTGTTCGGTATTCGTTTGCTGGATTGTCGATGTTTCGGTGTTGGATATATTTGTTGTCTAATATTCAAAGAGTGTTATTTTTTGTTTTATTTTTCGGTTTTTTGTAGGTGTGTCGTTTGATATTTTGGCTTCTAAATAGGATATTGTTTTTATTGTTTGTCCAAGGTATAATTATGTTTTTTATGATTGTTGCTCGTTATTCGTTTGCTGGGTTGTCGATGTTTTGGTGTTGGATATACTCGTATTTGTTGTCTATTATTTAATGAGTGTTATTTTTTGATTTCTTTTTCGTTATTTTGTAGGTAGTGTTGTTTTATATTTATATTTTGGCTTCTAAATAGGATATTGTTTTTACCATTCGGCTATTTTAAAGAGTGGTGTTTTTTGATATCTGTTTATTGGTTATTTGGAGGTAGTGTAAAATCGTAATAATGTTGAGGCTTTTTATAAGGGATATTCATTTTAATGTTTGATATCGGTCTATTAGTTTTTTTTCGGCTTTTTTTCATGATTGTTGCTCGTTATTCGTTTGCTGGATTGTCGAAGTATTGGTGTTGATTATATTTGTTGTCATTTATTCAAAGAGTGATTTTTTTTGATTACTTTTTCGGTTTTTTGTAGGTAGTGTTGTTTTATATTTATTTTTTGGCTTTTAAATAGGATATTGTTTTTACCGTTCGGCTATGGCCTAATTATGTTTTTCATGATTGTTGCTCGTTATTCGTTTGCTGGGTGTCGATGTTTTGGTGTTGGATATACTCGTATTTGTTGTCTATTATTTAAAGAGTGTTATTTTTTGATATCTTTTTCGGTATTTTGTAGTATGTGTTGTTTTATATTTATTTTTTGGCTTTTCAATAGGATATTGCTATTACCGTTCGGCTAAGGTATAATTATTTTTTTCATGATTGTTGCTCGGTATTCGTTTGCTGGATTGTCGATGTTTTGGTGTTGGATATATTTGTTGTCTATTATTCAAAGAGAGTTATTTTTTGATTTCTTTTTCGGTATTTTGTAGGTAGTGTTGTATTATATTTATATTTTGGCTTCTAAATAGGATATTGTTTTTACCGTTTGTCTAAGGTCTAATTATTTTTTCATGATTGTTGCTCGGTATTTGTTTGTTGGATTGTCGAAGTATTGGTGTTGGATAGATTTGTTGTCATTTATTCAAAGGGTGATTTTTTTTGATTACTTTTTCGGTTTTTTGTAGGTAGTGTTGTTTTATATTTATATTTTGGCTTCTAAATTGGATATTGTTTTTACCATTTGTCTAAGTCTAATTATTTTCTTCATGATTGTTGCTCGTTATTCGTTTGCTAGGTTGTCGATGTTTTGGTGTTAGATATACTCGTATTTGTTGTCTATTATTAAAAGTGTGTTATTTTTTGATTTCTTTTTCGGTTTTTGCTGTGGATTTTGCTGAGCATGAAGTAGTATGTGTCAAGACCGCCCATAACCAAATCATAAGTATCAGGACGAAAAATCATGTACGTTTAATAAAATAATTTAAATAAGAAAAAAAATTCAGTTTTAAACTAATCATATATTTTAATATATAAAATTATATATATAATAAAATATGTATATATTATATAGTGTACATTTTTAAATAGAAATAGACATTCAAGTGATGGTGAATAGAAAGCATAAAATTTACAACGTATGTTTCTTTTGATCAAAATAATTTTTGCCAATAGAAAACATTTACGTTTAAATAATTTTTTTGGCGACACACCGCTATGGATACAATGATGTCGTGTTGATAATCTATGTCCAATTTTAATTGTCATATTCTATTCACGTTTGTTAAATATTTTCTTTCTTGCAAATTACATTGTTTATAACTTCTGTCCAGAGTGTATATTAATATTAATAAAAAAAGAAACATAGAATTTTAATTTTTTTTTTCTTAATTTCTTAACGTGTTATTGAATGTTAAAACATTGCATTTTTTCTTTATAACAGTAAACAGGCAACATCTATGAGCCGATCCAGAAAGAAACCAACTTATGAGGACTCCTGCGTACATACCTACTTACTCCACGGAATACAGGTACGTCGATTTTCTTTTAAATAACTACTGTAAATATAAAGGTGCCAATTAAATTTATTCTATTATATTTAATCCATTGTCATTTTAAAATATACAATAATCATCAAGTATTCTTGGTTGTGTAAATAATATGTAGGTAGTGTTGTTTTATATTTATATTTGGCTTCTAAATATGATATTGTTTTTACCGTTCGACTTTATATAAGATTGTTGTTTTATGATATCTCTTTTTCGGTTTTTTGGAGGTAGAGAAAAATCGTAATTATGTTGAGGCTTTTTATAAGGGTTATTCATTTTAATGATTGATATCGGTCTATTAGTTTTTTTTCGGCTTTATTTTATGATTATTGTTCGGTATTCGTTTGCTGGATTGTCGAAGTATTGGTGTTGATTATATTTGTTGTCATTTATTCAAAGAGTGATTTTTTTTGATTACTTTTTCGGTTTTTTGTAGGTAGTGTTGTTTTATATTTATTTTTTGGCTTTTAAATAGGATATTGTTTTTACCGTTCGGCTATGGCCTAATTATGTTTTTCATGATTGTTGCTCGTTATTCGTTTGCTGGGTGTCGATGTTTTGGTGTTGGATATACTCGTATTTGTTGTCTATTATTTAAAGAGTGTTATTTTTTGATATCTTTTTCGGTATTTTGTAGTATGTGTTGTTTTATATTTATTTTTTGGCTTTTCAATAGGATATTGCTATTACCGTTCGGCTAAGGTATAATTATTTTTTTCATGATTGTTGCTCGGTATTCGTTTGCTGGATTGTCGATGTTTTGGTGTTGGATATATTTGTTGTCTATTATTCAAAGAGAGTTATTTTTTGATTTCTTTTTCGGTATTTTGTAGGTAGTGTTGTATTATATTTATATTTTGGCTTCTAAATAGGATATTGTTTTTACCGTTTGTCTAAGGTCTAATTATTTTTTCATGATTGTTGCTCGGTATTTGTTTGTTGGATTGTCGAAGTATTGGTGTTGGATAGATTTGTTGTCATTTATTCAAAGGGTGATTTTTTTTGATTACTTTTTCGGTTTTTTGTAGGTAGTGTTGTTTTATATTTATATTTTGGCTTCTAAATTGGATATTGTTTTTACCATTTGTCTAAGTCTAATTATTTTCTTCATGATTGTTGCTCGTTATTCGTTTACTAGGTTGTCGATGTTTTGGTGTTAGATATACTCGTATTTGTTGTCTATTATTAAAAGTGTGTTATTTTTTGATTTCTTTTTCGGTTTTTGCTGTGGATTTTGCTGAGCATGAAGTAGTATGTGTCAAGACCGCCCATAACCAAATCATAAGTATCAGGACGAAAAATCATGTACGTTTAATAAAATAATTTAAATAAGAAAAAAAATTCAGTTTTAAACTAATCATATATTTTAATATATAAAATTATATATATAATAAAATATGTATATATTATATAGTGTACATTTTTAAATAGAAATAGACATTCAAGTGATGGTGAATAGAAAGCATAAAATTTACAACGTATGTTTCTTTTGATCAAAATAATTTTTGCCAATAGAAAACATTTACGTTTAAATAATTTTTTTGGCGACACACCGCTATGGATACAATGATGTCGTGTTGATAATCTATGTCCAATTTTAATTGTCATATTCTATTCACGTTTGTTAAATATTTTCTTTCTTGCAAATTACATTGTTTATAACTTCTGTCCAGAGTGTATATTAATATTAATAAAAAAAGAAACATAGAATTTTAATTTTTTTTTTCTTAATTTCTTAACGTGTTATTGAATGTTAAAACATTGCATTTTTTCTTTATAACAGTAAACAGGCAACATCTATGAGCCGATCCAGAAAGAAACCAACTTATGAGGTTTCCTGCGTACATACCTACTTACTCCACGGAATACAGTTACGTCGATTTTCTTTTAAATAACTACTGTAAATATAAAGGTGCCAATTAAATTTATTCTATTATATTTAATCCATTGTCATTTTAAAATATACAATAATCATCAAGTATTCTTGGTTGTGTAAATAATATGTAGGTAGTGTTGTTTTATATTTATATTTGGCTTCTAAATATGATATTGTTTTTACCGTTCGACTTTATATAAGATTGTTGTTTTATGATATCTCTTTTTCGGTTTTTTGGAGGTAGAGTAAAATCGTAATTATGTTGAGGCTTTTTATAAGGGTTATTCATTTTAATGATTGATATCGGTCTATTAGTTTTTTTTCGGCTTTATTTTATGATTATTGTTCGGTATTCGTTTGCTGGATTGTCGAAGTATTGGTGTTGATTATATTTGTTGTCATTTATTCAAAGAGTGATTTTTTTTGATTACTTTTTCGGTTTTTTGTAGGTAGTGTTGTTTTATATTTATTTTTTGGCTTTTAAATAGGATATTGTTTTTACCGTTCGGCTATGGCCTAATTATGTTTTTCATGATTGTTGCTCGTTATTCGTTTGCTGGGTGTCGATGTTTTGGTGTTGGATATACTCGTATTTGTTGTCTATTATTTAAAGAGTGTTATTTTTTGATATCTTTTTCGGTATTTTGTAGGTAGTGTTGTTTTATATTTATTTTTTGGCTTTTCAATAGGATATTGCTATTACCGTTCGGCTAAGGTCTAATTATTTTCTTCATGATTGTTGCTCGTTATTCGTTTGCTGGGTTGTCGATGTTTTGGTGTTGGATATACTCGTATTTGTTGTCTATTATTTAAAGAGTGTTATTTTTTGATTTCTTTTTCGGTATTTTGTAGTAAGTGTTGTTTTATATTTATTTTTTGGCTTTTAAATAGGATATTGTTTTTACCGTTCGGCTATGGCCTATTTATGTTTTTTCATGATTGTTGCTCGTTATTCGTTTGTTGGGTTGTCGATGTTTTGGTGTTGGATATACTCGTATTTGTTGTCTATTATTTAAAGAGTGTTATTTTTTGATTTCTTTTTCGGTATTTTATAGGTAGTGTTGTTTTAT
>JASXSY010003232.1:0-12610 GCA_034509805.1 Sipha maydis
GAGAATTATAAAATTCTACTAATTGTGTTTCTATTTTATTCTTCTAGAAGTGGTCATCACGCATTATTATTTCTACAAACATATCTAAAAACAAAAACCATATATATTTAAACTTTGAATTAAAAAAGAGCATTTGGTTGTAATATATTATTATTTATTACCTTTTGGAGTCCAAACTACAAAATAACACGAACATTTATTGGCTACTCTTAATTGTCCCTGAACCTGCTGGTAATAATTATGGGTTTTGTCAAACTGTAGATCACCATTATTTTCTATTTTCAAAAATATTTATAGCCACAACTCCTTGATGTGGTATCATATATTTACTATTATGTGGTCATTTTATTTCAATAATTTTATTTTCTTCCTCAAATCCATCTGGAAAACTAGCTAAAAAATTATATTGCTCGTCAACAAATAAACTAACTGGTAAAACTTTAACATTGAATAAAGATTCAAATGCTTTCTTAGCCATTGGTTCATATTGTATTCCGTATCTATTTGCGTACAAACCAAAATATATAACAAAATACTTAATATTATATTCATATAAATGCATCGTAACATTGCACAGTGGATACACTATCTAACATTCTTACGTTATTGCTAGAGTCCTTGATGAAAAATATACGTTGGAAATAAAATACGTCTATAGCCCTATGTTACGCGTATGTTAGACAAAGACAGAAAATCATCGCTTCCAAGCCCTTTAACAAAAAAATAAAAAAATATTTAAATCATACAACAAGTGAAGTGGGTATGGTAATTTGATGAAGTGTAAGTAAATATTTTCTTACGAGCAAAGCTAGGGTTTTTTTTTTTTACTCATTTGGTCCGGTCAAAACCTTTGCCTTCTTTATTGAAAACTAAAATGACGCCACTGAATCAAACATTTTTTTTCTTTTAACAGTTCTTTTGCTCGTAAACTTCGTTGATTGGAAATAATTTATCATTTAAAATAATTTATTAAAACGTTAGACTTGTAAATTCAGAGCTAAGTGCGGGCCCGGGGCGAAGGCCCCCCTCACCATTCCTTAGGAACGGTCCTGGTTGAGACCTATGAAAACTATTTTATTATGAAAAGTTAATAATTATAAATTAATTATAGTTTTGTAACAACAATAGTAATGCGCAACAACTGAGGTTGGGTGGGTGGCGATGTCTAACATTAGGGTTCCAAGACTCAAAGGTTAGGTTCATTATAGAAGTAAATTTAATCGCGAAAGAATTTAATAGCGCATTTAATGATAAGTAGTCTTAATTAAAAAAAAATAAAATAGCCAATAGGTATAGGACCCCAGACTTACCTTATTATCGGGACTCCAAGATCTTAGTCGTGCCACTGTAACAATAATGATAAGTTATGATAAATTGTGTAACATACCAATGTTGTAAAAGTTAGTCATCAAAAAGTATGTTAATTTTAAAATCCATTGAATAAACTTACTATGTATATAAACTAAATGGTATGTTTTATCTATGATTTAAATAAACAGAAGCAAATTTTTATATTACGATTAGGTATAAATGCGTTTATTATTTACAACCGTTTAATTTAAAATAACTAATTTTGTCTTATAGAATTACATGAAACCTATCTTGCATGTGATTTTGAATCGTCAGACAATAGATTTTGTGGTTGGCAAAATGATTTTTTAAATGACGTTGATTGGCTTGCTGACAAAAGTCGATCTTTATTACATTTTATAGGACGTCATGTTAAACCAGGTTCTTCTCAGTACTTTACAGGTAAGACTGTTAAATATTTGTTTGAACAACTATTTACAATTTTCTTCTTAGGCAATTATTTATCTTTGGATGCTAGAACTTATGGGTCTGGTGTAACTGGCCGATTATTATCTCCATCAATTATACCAGTTAATGATAATCAGATGTGTTTAATGTTTTCATATGTAGTAAGGTCAGGAAAATCATATGACACCATTGCACATCCTATTTTATCAGTAACTTTTGGTGGTGTACCTCATTGGGTAACTTCCGTTGGAGAAGGAAGAGTTGTAATTGGACTATTTAAATTAGATGTTCCTTCTACAGTAAGTTATTTAATTTATTTTTTTTTTTTTTCATTAAATTATTACTCTTTTTTTTTTTTAATTTTAGATTATAATTGAAGGGAAAGAATGTGAAGCAGCCATTGACAATTTAGTAGTTACAGAAGGTCACAGATGTACAGAACAACCATATAAAGGAGGTTAAATATATAATATTTGTTTAGTTAACATTTACTTTAAATTTGAATTAATAATTCAGATATTAAATCATATATTTTATTATTTACAGTGGATAGCACTTGTCAAGATAATTGTGGAATAAAAAGAACTGATGAAAGTTGTTCATGTGATTGGGAATGTTTTGAAAATGAAAATTGTTGCCTTGATATAGAAGAAGCATGTTCATATAGTATGTATTTTAGTTTATTTAGCATCATTAATATAATTTATTTTTATTTATTTACAGTAAAACCACTTGAAGACATCGCTAGAAATTATTTTACAGCAAAGTCTACTATTAATACTACTACTACTACTACTACTACTACTACTACTACTACTACTGCTACTATTACTTCTACTACTCCTCCTCTTCCCAATACTACTGCTAGTACTACTACTATTATTCCTCCTCTTCATCCTACTACAACTACTACTTCTACTACTACCATTACTCCTTCTACTACTAGTACTATTACTCCTTCTCCTAAAACTAATACTACTACTATTATTACTCCCACTTCTATAGTTCTTCCTTTTACTATTATAACTCCTCCTCTAACTACTACAAATATCCCTACTACTTTTACAACTTCTACTACTTCAATAACAACACCAAAAAAAATTACTACCGTAAAATATGAATTAATTAGTTCTTTTACAAGGTCTTTTTCAAAATTTATTCATGATTTTACAACTTTAAATGAGTCAAATAGAGAGACAACTCAAAAAAATTTAAACAAAAATACAAGTTATACAATATCTCTGCCACCCAAACGCATTACGGCATTAAATATAACAAATACTAAATTTCCACTATCATCAGCAATGACTACCACTACAAAACTAATTAAAATACCCTCAATAATTTCTTTGAATACATTAGAAACCAAAGTTCCCTTTAACTCAACAAAAATGAGTAATATTTCTGAATCTTCTACGGCTATATCTAATGTTACAACAAAATTAATTTATAAACCAAAAGTAACCACTAAATCTGTAATGGAAAAAAACAATTTTACGATTAAAACATTTAATTCCCCTACCTCGTCATACAAACCATTATTAATAAATACAATTTCTACCATAAAATTAGTCGATTTTCCAAAAACTACCACTAAGTCTATTACTCAAAACACTGCTTCAACTCAGAAATTACCTCTAGTAATTAATATCACTACAACAAAATTAATTAATTATTTTACAAATATAACAGATAAATCTAATATAACAACAGTTTTTGAAAGACCAAGTACCTCATCCAACACTATAATATTATCTAATAATCAAGGCGTAAAAAATATTCCTGAGATTAATAAGAATAATCCAATAGTAGATAACTCACCAAATATTGTGCTTAATGTTTCTTATACATCTACAGTTGCCCCAAAAGCAATTTCTCTTAACAATAATGTAGCTCATTCAAGTTCAAACTCAATTAATATAAGACATGAAAATATTTTAACACTTAGTACATTACTAAAAAACAAAGATCATCTCCCAATTATCACAACTGAAAATACTAATTCAAGCTTGAAATCCAATAAAATAATTAAAAAAATAGAACTAAATTATAATATTTACAACGAACAAAGTAAATATGCAGATGATCGACTTGAAAATTCCGGGAATCAAAGTAGTGAGTTTGTATATAAAATAATTAAATACATAATAATATATTTTGATTTTAAATTTTATTTTTACAGAAAAAGGAGAATATTCAAACAAACTTAACAGTTTATATACTATTAGTATGTACTTTATTGCTACAGTAGTAATATTAATATCTTTTAAGTACACTTTGTCTTTTATATATTTGTACTATAAAAAATCTACTTGTACTGAAATTAATTCTTGTTCTATCAAAAATGAAAAAGTAAGTTCATGCTATATGGAACTGATATCAAATTCTGTAGACTGAATTATGTTTAGAATGTTGTCAATTCATATTATAATTATATCTCACTTATATAAATTTTATTTATATTTACTATTTATATTTTAAATCTGTTTAAATCTGTAAAAAATGTTTTTACTTCACTTTCACCAAATTCTTCTTATGTCTCTACCTACTAACATACATCCTTGTCTACATATAATTCAAAAACTTTACAACAATAAAGCACCAGGACATGACTTTTTATACTTTATAATTAATCGTGTTATAAAAAACCTACCTAAAAAATCCATAACGCTTCTTACGTTCATCTACAATTTGATTCTTCGACTATCCTATATTAATAATAATAATAATAATAATAATAATAATAATAATTATAATAATCTTTAATACGGAAATAAAATTCCAATTTACATGATATTTGAAAGTAAAAAAAAGTTATAACAATTAATTATAAATATGGTGAGTATAAACAATAAACTGCATACAAAAAAAAAATATATATATATATATATGTATAAAAATCTATAAATCAATATAATACAGAATTTATTATGTATACATTAAAATAATTTACTTAGATCTGCTAGTGTTGTATGAAAGAAATCTATATTATTTGTGCTATTCACGGTTGACATCAAGATATACGAGGGAGATAAAGAGAGGTAATTTTTTGAAATACAGGGTAAATAAAATAAGTGTTTATATCTTGCATTAGGAAGATTAATTTTGAAATTTAAACGTTCAATTAATTCTGGATAGTCAATAAAATTATTTAATAATTTAAACAGAAATTTTAGTGTTATTAATTTAAATCTTTTATCTAATGGCGTTATTTTAAAAAATGTATGTGCAATATCATAACCTGAGTGAGGAATTCTACGTACATTGCATTGGTAGCATAAAAATCGCAAAAAATTATTTTGTACTTTCGAGAGACATTGTAATTGATTTGATGTATTATTTCTCCATACTAAACATGCATATTCAAGATGAGAACGAACTAAAGAAAAGTATAATAATTTGAGAGCAATATCATCGTAAAAATCTCTACATGTACGTTTTATGAAACCTAATTTAGCTAACGCTTTATTGGTGATTATATCAATATGGGTATTGAAGGAAAGTTTTGGATCAAATGTGATACCTAGATCATTTACTTCATTTACCCTATTGATATTGATTTTATTAATAGCGTAATCATAATGTTATTTTTTTGGGAGAATGAGATAATTTTACATTTCGATATATTTAGTGACATACCATTATCATTACACCACTCTTGAAAAGAATTTACATCATTTTGAAGAAGAATTGCGTCTCCATAACAGCGAATTTCTTTGAATAATTTTAAATCATCTGCTAGTAAGAAAAATTTGGAATATTTTATCATGCTTCATAAATCATTAATATAAATCAAGAATAATAAAGGAGATAAGTGATCCCTTTGAGGTACACCAGATATAGCATAAATATAATCTGAAATGAAATTTTCGTATTTAACATTTTGTATTCTATTTGTTGAGAATGAACTAAACCACGAGAGAAGTGGATTACAGAATCCATAGGATTTAAGTTTTAGAATTGACAAATTATGGTCCACTCTATCAAAAGCTTTTTCCAGGTCTGTGTATATAACATCAGTTTGTGTTTTTTCTTTGAAAGATTCTAATATTGATTCCTTAAATATACATAAATTAGTTATTGATGAACGTCTTTTTCGAAAACCATGTTGTTCATTGATTAAAATATTATTACACAACGGCATAAGCTTTTTATTTATAAGTTTAGAAAATAATTTAGGAATACAAGATATTTTTGATATAGGACGGTAATTTTGTATACAATTTTTGTTTTTATTCTTTTAAATTGGTGAAATAAATGAAGTTTTCCATTTATCAGAAAATACCAGTATGCAATGATTTATTAAACAAAAAATGAAGTACTGGGGTTATTATAAAAGCACATTCTTTTAGAAAGATAGGAGAAATTTCGTCTGTACCTGGCGAGGTATTCAATTTTATGAACCATAATTCATTAAAAATATCATTTTTATCCAAGTTAATTTCATTAATAGGTTCTAAAAGAATTGAGGAGGTATTATTTATAGATAAATCAACTTGTTTTACTTCATAGATGGATGAAAAATACGATTTGAATAAATTAACTATATCATTACCACAATTAGCATCTTCATTAATGTATGACATTGTGCACGGTAATTTATTAATTGATTTTTGAGAGTTAAAAAATGTCCAAAAATGTTTTGGATTAACTTTAACCAAACGTTGAATATTATTGACATAAATATTATAATCACGATGCCTTAAATAACTACATTTTTTCCGTAGAGAGATGAATTCTAAGTATGAATTTAAATTATTCAATGTTTTATAAACGTAATGCGTATGTTTTTTTTGTTTTATTAATTTTTTCAACTCTTTACTAAACCAAACAGGAAATTTTGATTTAATACTGCACAATCTGGGTATAAAAGTATTAATTGCATAATATATATGAGAATAAAAAAAATCTATATTTTCATTTATACTGCCAGTTTGAAAATTATTTATCCAGTCGATAGAACCGAAATAGTTGATAATGGATATATAATCACCCGAATTCCATTTATAAAAATAATTACAATGTGATAGAGTTTCATTATACGAACATTTAAGAATAATATTTAATGGAGGATGTAATTTATCGATAGGGATAAGAGGATTATCAACTTTATCAACGTCTATAAGAAAATAATTAGGTATTACAAGGTTAAGAATTGCATTTTTAACATTTTTTATGCTATTGAATTGAAAAAAGTTGAGGTATGATAATTAATTATTAACATAAGATGTAGAGTTAGGTAGCTTAGATGATGGTAAATTAAAATCACCTAGAAGTAGGAATATTGCGTTCGAAAATTTCATATAAATTGTTTCGACGCAATTAAAGTATTCATTTAACACGTTTTCATCTGATTTATTAGGAATATAAACTAAACCGATAATAATAGATTGATATTTAAGTTGGATATTTACAAACAAGAGCTCAACACTATTATTCAACACTAATATTGGTTTAGAGGGAATAGAGTTTTTCACGGTTAAAAGCACGCCGCCACCTCTTGAAAAAGAACTTGTCTGACTACTTCTGTCTCATCTGTATACAATATAATCATCTAAACCTAATTCTGTCGATAAGATTTTATCATTTAACCATGATTCAGTAAAAGCCAGTGTGGGATACATAGATATAGGAGACATAGATTTTAGAAAAGACAACTTATTACATAAACTACGTACATTTTGGGAGTATATACTTAAGTCTAAATTGGAATTTTCTAGAAGTTTTTTGAGGTATTAACAATAGTAGGAATACCTTTGATGTATTTGATTATAAGATTGTTTTCATTGTTACTTCTACGACGTTGAAGTTAATTTCGTAAGGATGTCATATATTCTCGTTGTTTCATCGTCCGGTCTGAAGCACAGCGAATGTTGCCCTATTCAGTTGAAGTTCATAAATTTATTTGTAATTGTAGAACATTGAGAACCTCTGACGCACTGTGTAGAACAACTTTTACAGGTCGTAATTTCCCAGGTGAGTTATTATTGGTTTTACCCAAGCGTGAGCATGAAAGGACAGATACGTTTGCATTTAATACCTTATTTAAAATATCATTAATTTGAGTCTTATCAGATGTTTGAGACTGATCAGAATTATTACTCTCTGGTAAATTAAAGATGATAATATTATTTGCTCGCATTTGTCTATCTATCAATTCAGAAATAATGTCTTGTTCCGGAGTGGTCGAAGTAGATAGTGTAGTTTTACACTCAAGGTAATATTCTACCTTAATGGAAGCATTCGATAATTATACTTATCCACAAGCCAGGTAAACTTGAAAATTTTCCCTTGTCTTTTCGACCAATTAGCCTACTGCCTTCATTCCCAAAAATATTCGAAAAAGTAATACTGAAAAGAAGCTACTCAAACATAAATGTTCAAAAGACGATTCCAAATACTCAATTTGGATTTAGAAAAAAATATTCAGCCATCAAGTCCATAAAATTAAAGATAACATCGCTTCTTCACTAGAAAGAAAACATTTCTGTTCGGTATATTTTTAGATGTTGCTCAGGCTGAGCATTTGCTGATCGTGAATGGCACAAAAGAACTTCTCTACAAAACTCGATTTCTTTCTGCTCCTTTCTACCTTACTCGTAACTCATATCTCTCTGATCGTACTTTCCAAGTACGCTGTGAAGACGAACTTTCCGAAACTCATATCGCAAAAGCAGGTGTACCCCAAAGAAGCATTCTTGCTTCCACGCTTTATAATATTTACACATCTGATATTCCTCACTCTAACCTTACTAGTCTAGCTATTTTGGCCGATGACACATGCGTAGCATCTTCTGACTGAGATATATACACTCAGTACCGGATTTAGAAGAGGGCTGAGTGGGCTGCAGCCCATGGCCCCCTCCAAATTCGGGGCCCCACAATTTTATGGTATTTAAATGAGGATACAGAAAAAATATTTTATTTATATTTACACTTATTTAATTAAATAATATTGAACATAAATTTAATTTATTATTATATGAGTAGTTAATTGTTACAACTTCCAAATATAATAATAAAGGTTATTTAATAAGTATAAAAATATATTTTCTTGTTTATGTGTAAGAGGCCCCCACAATGCATTCCGCCTAGGGGCCACCACATACCTAAATCCACCCCTATAACAACGGAAAACCAACAATCCCATTTAAATGAGCTACAAAATTGGTTTAATCTATGGAGAATGAAAATAAATGAAAATAAATTATCACACGTCACATTTACAGTTCGACCCAATAACGGCACCTTGATTACACTCAATAACGAAACAATTCCCAGAGAAAACTCAGTAAAATATTTAGGTATTCATCTAGACCAAAGATCAATATGGGTAACTCACATAAAAACTAAAAGGAAATCAATGAAAATAAAACTAGGTAAACTTCGAAAACTTCTCCGTTCTAAAATTTTACACAGCAACAAAACTCTTGTATACAAACAATTAATTCGTCCTGCAATGGCATTCGGAATATAAATATGAGGATTGACCAAAAAGTCAAACCTAAATCTTCTCCAATCCTTTTAATCAATTAGTCTCCGCCTCCTGATAAATGCACATTAGTATGTTAGTAATCATACAATCCATAAAGACCTAAACATTCCAACTCTTTACACCCTTGCTTCTGCACACTATAAAAAATGTCATTGTTATACAAATAATCATCTAAGCCCACTAATTTCTAATCTCTCCTCTAAGACCCTCCTTGATAACCCTCTCCGTCGATTAAAACGCAAATGGCCTCGTGATTTACTTCGCTAAATAAATTAATAAAAAAAAACAGTTTGAAGTAATGTCGATGGACGCTCCCTTCACTCAAGCTTCCAAACCTTGTACATAAAAAAATATAAAATTTACTTATTGTTTTATTATATTACAAATTGCAAAATACATTAAAAAATATATAAAAAAACTTATATTTAATACTGTGATAAAGCACATAAGCACATAATAAGGCATAAAGAGAACGAATACATAATATGTTCACCTGGACATATTATAAATATATATATATAAAAATATAAATATATCACTCGTAATATCACTTGATACTTTTTTAAATAATAATATTATTTTTAAATATAAATAAAAAATTACATAACAAAACGGTTTTTTTACACACAATGATTAATAAAATTTAAATTAACAAGAACAAATTTGGGGGTCCTAATTTCAAAATGAGGAGTGCTAAGCACATCCAAGAAACCCCCAAAAAATTGAGCCAGTGGTAACTGCATAAAATTACGTTTTTATAAATTATTTCCCTCTTTTTTTTTGTGTGTGTTAAAATCGCGGCCTACAAAAAGACACTTCACCATCGCAGATCACCAAATTTCTCAAATTTATCTTAAAAATCATCATATATATAATATATATATATATATATATAAAATCATATATTATGTAGGTATAAATAATATTCGTAGCTCAAAATATGAAAGAAAAAAAGGAACCGGATGGGCCTCGCTCTGCTGTACTGTCGTCAGACACAAAAAAAAAAAAAATAAAAAAAAAACACACATCATTGTAAAACCAATAGATTCCATCACTCCGTTCAGAATCTAAAAAATGTAAAATGTGGTATAAATCTATTTTATCGGCTATTTGCTAAATGTTTAAATAAAAAACGGTACGTTGAAACCATGAAAACGTAAATGTTTACTTCGATTGCCTATTAAATCTCGTCGAAAGATTTATACTGTTAATTGCACGAGTGCTCACGGTTAAAAACGGTCGTCCTGAGATCGAGGCTCTTTTCGTTTATAATTGACTCAAGACTATCATATTCTACTACCACAATGGATAGATATGAATGTAACAGTCGTCAGAGCTCGTTGTTGCGCCCTGCACAACGTCGATGCAATGAGCATAGACGCCACCCGATTCATAACGGAGGACGACAATTGGAATCAATAGGACACCATACGAGCAGAGAGTACGTGTTTAACTTTTGACATACAACTACATTTATTTTCGGTTTAACAATAGCTGTGATAACGACAATAATGATGTTTGTATGATAGAAACGTTTACAGAAACCAAGAGGTACGGCCATGGATAGTGCAGCGAATCGCAAGACAGCTCGAATCAGGCAGCGGAGACTCTTCTGTACCGCATCGCCACCGGCCAAAATCGTCATGGAGGCGGTCAGCTGAACCAGGAAGAACGTTGCTTGTACACGGGTTGGGAAACGAGATCGACTGTGACAAGGTCTTTAACTTGTTCTGTCTGTACGGCAATGTAAAGGCCGTGAAGATATTAAAAGATAGGCAAGTGCTCGTCGAGCTAAACGACGTCGAGGCTGCCGAACGTTGCGTAGCAAACCTGCACTTGTTGCCGTTAGGTCAAGGGAAAAAATTAAAAGTCAAGTAAGAAAAGAATTTATAAAAGTTCAGATCCTAACAGTCTCGGAGTTAGGATATTCAATTTAAATACAAATCACGATTCTCACGGTATATCAATAAAAACTATAATAATACTACATTTTTGCATATTTAATGTACTCGATATCATTCTTATCATCGAACATACGAGCACTTGTAGAATTATTCGTTACAGCATCTCATGATTTCCATCGGATATTTTAGGTATTCCAAACATGACCAAATTAACGACCTAAGAACGCTGATCAAATTGTCGGACGGGACGCCAGCACAAAAAAATTATATTATAAGCAAATTGAATCGATTTTCGAGCAAAAATAAGTTGGTGAATGAGCGTCGAATTGTAGCCCCGTCCAAGGTAAGTTTACACGTGTACTACAACTTATAAGTTGTCGTAGGTAGTGGTGTATTTCCAGAAAAGGTTTAATAGTTGCTTCCCTTGGTTTCGTTTTTTATGTTTTAGTCAATGTTTAAAGTTCCAAAAAATATTACAGGGTTACATTTTTACCTTTCGTTACATATACTAATACTAGTTAGATACTCCGTTATTGCAACACGTAGATATCACTGCGTCGACGTATTAATGGAAAATGGTAAAATAATAATAATCGATTAAAACTCTTCATTAGATTTTGCATTTCTACAACGCGCCTCTGGACATTAGCGGCTCAGAGATTCGCACGGCAGTGACAAAAGCTCTTGGATGCAAGGACGCCATCCGGTCTATCACGATTCGTTAGTCGTTCGCCGAATCATTATGATTTCACACGTGAGGTATATGCGCAGTGATTTTAATGCTTTCTTTTCTTTCAGTACCCCAAAAACAGCCCGGCGCTAAATGTTCGACGGGCCTTTTGGAATTCAAAAGCCTTGACTTAACGGCTAAAGCTATCCTTCTATTGAACCACATGAAGTTAAAATCATCAAGTATGTTTTTGCAATCGCGTTTTATTCTTGTTACGACCCGTTATTAATCAATGTTTTTGTTTTTGAACGTGTTTCGCTCGATGACGTGCATGTGTGTCACAGGATCCGAATACCCGTTCCTGTTTAAGTTGTGTTTTTCGAAATGGTCGGATATGCGACAGAAGTCCGCGAATTCATCAACTCTGATTTTCAAAACTTCGGCCCGCAGACCATGGTTGTCCCACAGGTCTGAACACAGTGTGTCCACTGTAGAATTTACGGTAGCACGGATAACCCGAGCGATTGACGACGACTGCACCTGGACGCTATGGGATATGAGAGAACGTGCGACGGAGGCCATCGACCCCGAAGCCGAAATCTCCACGATTGCCCAGTGTGGACCTAGTCGTCAGGGTGATACGTTGCAAGATCAGCAGTTGTTGCAGTCCGTAGCGTCAGTTTACGCGTAAACGTCCGAATATTTTTTTTATTCATCTCTTTCGCGATGTGTTTTCGATCAAATAAAATATACCTATGCGTGATATACGTGTTGTATTTTTTT
>JASXSY010003233.1:0-20971 GCA_034509805.1 Sipha maydis
TAAACATTGGAATTCCACCGCCACTTCTGACGGCGTACCAACCTAATGGAATTACCGATGATCTTGAAGCGGCGGCACGCTTCCACGAATTTAACTTGTATCTTGGCGGTGGCGGCTGTGGACAGTGTCATACTTTCACCTTTTAGGTGATGACTTTGAACACTGATTGTACATACTTTTTTCGTAAAAATATTGATCGAATTTCAAATGATGGACGGACTCTTTTTTCTAAAAGACCCCCCCCCCTACCACAATATGTCGGACGTACGCTGGTGTCCTTCGAAACTCCATTTCGACAAGTGCAGCAAACACCGTAATTATATCGATGACGATAATTGTACATTTGTTTTCACGTTTGACCGTCCACAGAACGAGTTCAAAACTTGCACTACGCTATTTAAGACAAACAACTGACTTCCGTGCATAAGGAATAAATCATTTCCTTGTGTACACCATGAACGTGGCTGTTACAATTTTTAAATTTGCAGTCTTACTCTTACAATATTGTTGATGTCCGATCTATCCGTAAATACTAAAATAATAGAAGTATTAATGTTAATAAACAATATTTTTTTATTTTTTTTTTTTTATTACAAATCATTATATACTTTTTATTATTATAATAATAATAATATTATATTTATTTTTATTTTCTATTATACATAATAATAATTAAAAGGTTGAAAATATAAAAACAAAATAATTAAAAATACTACAAAAATATATTACAAACACCTATCTAATAAAAATATAAACACTCTAAATATACACTCTCAAGTGACTAGATTTAACTTCTAGAAGACACTTGTTGTAGGCAGGCATTTCGATATTAAAATACAATCCAGGTGAAAAATATTGGTATACATAGTATAGAATTCATTAAGTTATAATCTAGAAGTCTTTCACATTGTTTTGCATTAGGAACAATTCAAATCTTGAGATTGGTTTTATCATCAGTCTTACAATATATACTATGCTGTAGACAAAATTTGATCAAGTTTCAAACTGTTTATAAATGGCAGTAACATAAGTCATCACTAAATTCCAGTCTGGACGTTCTTGAGATATCATGTCATTTATGTTCTAAAAAATATAAATCACTAGCTTTATAACAATTTTTAATAAGTTGAAAAACAATTATTTTAAATCATAGAATAATTTAAGCTCCAATACAAAAAGTAAAAATTAAAAAATTCATTTTTTATTATTTTTCATAAACGTCAAAATATCCTGTACATTTTGTAACTAAATTATATTTGAATAAATATTTGTATCCATTTTAATTTTCGAATTCTTACCAAAGGTTAATTTAACAATCACAAAGCAACTACTTAAAGTCTAAAATCAAATGTTTATACACAATGATAATAAATATTTTGTTGTAAATTAAAAGTATATTGGTGTAGAATTATTAACTAATCAAGTAACAGTGTATGCTATTATAATATCATAGGTAGATAAATGACACAATTTTAGACATTTCAGAGAAACCTACCGAAAAAAACTGTTAAAATTTGATAATTCACAATTCTTAAATTAATTATAAAAATTTAAATTTATATATTTTTTAAAAGCTTATTTAAGTCTGATATAATAACAATTTTGATATATTCAACTAAAGGGTGTTGTAGCTAATTTTTTTTTATAAATAAGTGATAAACACCACATCATAATAGTATCATAGGGATTTCTAAATTTTTCTTAGAAAAAAAAATAAAAGAAATATACAGATTAAAACAAAAATATTTAATACATTTATTAGAATATAAAATAATTTTGAACACTTACTAAAGTAGTTGGTATACCAACTGATTCCGCAGCTTCAAATGCAACAGTAAAATTACGTCTTGTTTCAGTTGGAGTTAATTCTGAATATGGTATTTGATCAGGTAAATAAGTATGTAATAAAGCACATAAGGCTAGTCCATCATTCCATGAACTACTAAAATTAGTTATATCTATATTTGGGTATCCAATAGTTCTATTTTGACACCACTTAAGTAAAGCGTTGCGTTTTGAACCACCGTTTTTCACTAATGCTTGAAGAGGATCACGACGTTCGGCTAAAATAAATTAAATTAAATATAATTAAATATAACCATAACAAATACATATAAGTATATTTTAATAATCAATATTAAAATTGAATATAGTTTTGATTAATTAATTAATTAAATTGTTTTTGCAAAGTATTAAGAAGATAAAGCATAAAAATACATTAATATATCCATTTCAATCCAATAAAACCTTACGTATATCAGTTGCACCTCCAAGGCGGGCAAATGTATCCATGTTACGTGATGAAGAAAGTATTGATCCACTTGAACGGTAGTCTTCATTTTGACACTTCTTAATTGGATCTATACACATCAGATAGAAATTTAATTAAATTAGAAATTTTTTTAATGATTCTTGGCTATTATTACCAGTTTCTTCACAAGCAGAAATTGTATTTTTGTCTGTTGAAAGACAATTTTGTTCTCGAAGTGGAGCTTTAAATTCACAGTCTCTTGATAATTTATTTGAATTTTCATTTTCATTTTGTCCTAAACCATTTAAACTTGATGTTGAATTGCTTCGAGTAAATTCCGCTAAAGTTAAAATATTTTTAAAATTTGAACTTAATATTACCAATAATAACAAAAATGTACAGTATAAATACCGGTTTTAGCTTGTTTAGTAGCATTTTCAATACTTTCAATCAATGTTTTAACAGACAGTTGGCTATCTTGACGAGATAGTTTAGAATGACTACTACGACGGCTTATCTCATGTCCAATAATAACTGGGTTAAGAATTGAATTAGCATTACATGATAAAGCTCTAGGCTTATCCATATCTATATTTTTGATATCAAAAATTAATAAATACTAGCTACTTAAATAATAAAATTGAACTACTTACGTCTTAATTTATCAAGTTGAGCTTCTAATGTTTTTACTTTTTCACGAAGTCGTTTGTTTTCTGATATAATCTGTTCCATATCTTTTTCTACAATTTCTTTATAATCATTAGCAACTCTAACTGTTGTTAATAAATCTTCTTTAAATTGATGCCATTCTTTTCTCTATGTTTTTGCAATAACATAAAAATAAGTTATAATAATGATAAAAAAATATTAGTATAATACTACAGTGAAACTTCTATTAAATACACTTTTTAATATTGAAAATCTTATTCCAATAAATGTTCTGTAATATTTTATTATAAGAACATTTTTAAAAAAAGAGTATTTTATATTCCTAGAAATAGATATCTTTTACAACAATTTTAAATTTCCGACAAATGTTGTGTTAATAAAAGTTACACAATACCATCAAAAATAATGTATGTATTATAATTACTTCAGAATGCATTTCTGATTTTTCTTCTTCAAGAGCTTTTCGTACATTAGCTAAACACATTTGAGTTTCAGATAATACATCAGCAAGCTGCCTTTTTTCTTCAACATATTTTTGACATAAGCTTTGGGATTCAGCTTCTGCTTCTTTAGCTGATTTTAACTCTGATGTTAATGAAGCAACTTCTTCATGCCACTTATCTCTTTGCCATTGTAGATCTATAATTGCAGATTTGGCATTATTACTAGCTACAGTATATTGTTCATTAGAATTTGTCAATTGTTCCTTCAATCGATCAATTTCACAAAAAGCACGCTGAAGACGTTCTTGCATAGATGCCAACTGACTTTCCAAATTATCTTTTTCACGCCTTGCATGATTTAATAATTCATTCAACTCAGATTTATCACCTAGTTTATCTCTAGCTGCTTCTAATTCTTCAATCTAAAATTTAAAATGAATTTTGTAAATTTAACCTGACAACAATACACATATAAGTAAGTATAATTTGAAATACATACTGGAGTATGAGAAACATAATACTGTACCTTGGCTCTAGCGTTATCCAATAACATGAGATTATGATTAATTTCAATATTTTTTGACGATATCTCTTCTTTACTAAACGTAAGCTGTTCGTCAAGTTGTTTAACTTCTGCAGTTTTACTATCAACAGTGCATTCTAAAAATCTTACTCTCTCCAAGAGCTGATTAGCTTTTTTAGTTTCATTTTCTAGTGTTCGTCTTGATTCATTTGCTTCAGCATTAAGCTCTTCTTGTTTAGTTAACCATAATTCACGTTCTGCTTGTCCACTTTTAAGCAGTTCAACCAATTTTTCTTCTCGTTCAGTAACAGATGATGGAGGATTAGAACCAGGTACAAGAAATAATCCTTGTAAAGCATCAACTTTAGTGCGAGCATCTTCTAATTTTTCTGTTTGTTGACATAGAGACTCCAACAATACACCTTTTTCTTTACCCAAACGTTCATTATCATGTTGAAGATCATATAATTGAGACTGAAGATCAGCTAATTCTTGGAGAGTTGCTTGTAATTCTTCATTGGTACTAAAAAAAAAAATGTACAGTTATAACAAACTTCATTGATAATATAAACATATATTAATATCAACATTGACAAATTAATTTCATAAATAGGTACTAACCTGTAATGGGTTTCTTCCATTTGCACAATTCTATCTTGTAAACATGCCAAAGAGACCTCACTAACCGAACTAGAATTCTTATCCCAGTCTTGAGTATCTAGCAACTCCTATATAAAAATAAAATAACTAATTTATCAGGTCATGATTAATTACTTTAATAATACTAACCTGACTAGCTGAATTTGGTGGTGCTATAGAAGCAGGAGCTGAACTTGGATACCTTCGTCGATCATCAGTTTTACTATTGGAAATAGAAGTACATGACAGAACATTACGAGTACTTTCTATATGCATTGCTAGGTTACGTTCAGCTTCATCTCTTTGTTCCTACAAGACATGATATAATATGTTAATGTCAACAGGATAGTTAAATACAATGCAATATAAAAATTGTATTAATATATTTTATTAATTTAAATAAAAATACATTTTTTAACTTTTAACTACTCAAATTGAGAGAAAAAATATATACTAACAGCTACATTAAAGTAGTTTCAGGCATACCTTTAAATAATATGTTTTTTTAAATTTTGAAATATTTAAAAAATTTGTAATTGTAATTAATAGTAGTAAGCAACATATAGAATTCTACACTCACTTTTAACAGTCCAACTTCTATGCGCAGTTTTTCCAATTCTTCAACATAATCGTTTACATTTTCAGTTCTTTCGATTGTATTAGTCGGGGACAAACCGACCGCCGTAGCGCCACGGCTGTCCATAGCTTCTTTTGGCAGTTTTTGTTGTTGTTGATGCTGCTGCTTCTGTTGTTGTTGTTGTAGTTTATCCGTTTCTTGTGACTGTTTGTTGTTTGGCGGGAAAACAGCTGATTCCATTGTCACAGGGGGTTGCTGATAGGGCCTCACCCCCTCGGAAGGGCTACCCTGGTTGTGGTTTCGGCGGAAAAGCGATATGAATTTCATCACGCGTATGTATCGTACACGCAATCTACTTAAAAACCGCACTGCCAATCGTATTACACAATAATACGAAAAAAAAAAAAAATTGCTCACGAATTCGATAACCGAAGCGCTTTGGCGATATTATAATATGTTAATTATCGAAACATAATAGTATTGTTATTTCGTCGGACTTTCACAACAAACGTTGTATATCATACACGCTTACATAGCATAAATTAACAAAACCATAAGCGAATTAGTAACTGTAAGACGGACGACCGAAATTCCGATTGTGGTAAAACTTAAATGTATAACAAATATCACAAAGATAATGAAAAAAACCGGTTAACAGGTGTTAGAAGAACGAAAGCAGAAAAACAACTGATGAATACGGATACTGATAACAACGACGAATAACGTATTTAAGTTAGAATTTTGTTTGTTAGTAAAAGGTCAGTTATGACGAAACTAAATACAAACAAAACAAATTATCGTATGGAACTATAAATATTTCACAACACAAATTATAACTTATTAATTATTTAATTAATTGTATATTTGAATTCCTAAATTAAATAATACGAATAGTTTATATTGTTTATATTAAACTTGTAAAAGTGTCAGAAGTTACAAGAACACATTTAATGATTGTATTTTTATGGAGAAAAAATAAAATAATTTTTCGGTAACTCACTCGCGGATCCAGCTAACACGACCAACGTTTTGATTAACACCATTAATGTAAGGATTCGATAAGCATCTAAAAACGTACCGTATTTTCTTTGATAATAAACGAATATTTTCGAGACGATAAAAGGTGCTAGTTTTTTTTTTTAAAAAAAAACTATTGAACACGTAGTTATCGACGTTATCGTATTTTTATTAATATTGAAATATTTATCTGTTAGACTCAGTTATAGTATCATAAATAACGCGTGTTACAATATACCTTAGTAAATAATATCACCTGAAGTAGATATTATATCCCAGAGTTAAGGCTAAATAATATTATCGATACGTTACCCGTTAAAAATAGTTCTAGATATTAACGTGTAATTATTATAAGCATTTGAAGTAAAAACGTATGCTTTGTCTGATAGAAGTGAAATGATAACTATTACATTGTAGCAGTCGGTCGATACTTCACGTGAAGCCGAGTTGAGTTGCGTATACTTGTTGTCTGAAAAAAAAATTATTTCTTCGTCAAATATTCGAAGAGTTATACTAAATTGTACGCTTTGAGTCGTTGATCAGACCTTACATGCACTGGTCGGTGCAGTTGTATTTTCTATGCGTTACTGTCATATAAAAATTCCTCAATTACTCCGCGCTGCACTGCAGCACTCATTTAAGAATGCATATCATCTACAGCCTCCCGGACCAGAATATGCTGACTATGACTTGCCATGCGTACTCAGGTACTGGACTACTGACTACACTACACTAACACTCTACAATCTTCAGGGTATAGTTACGAATGGAATAAACTACATCAAATACACACACGCGCGCGCGCGCGCTCGCGAGCGTCAATTATGTATACAGTTCATTATTTTTACTGTTCTATCAGATATTATTCTCGATTGCATTGTTCGTTAGAATATGACTCATAGACTTACAGTTTTACCGGTTTCGTTCTTTGTCGGACTATACGCAAGAACTAATTGTGTGTCGGCCCTCGTTTACTCATATTTTAAACGCGAAAATATTTTTTTATAGTAATATTTCAACATGGAATGGTAAATTAAAATCAATTCACTGTAATGTAGTGAAATAAGAGAGCTAGTTTAGTGACACTAGTAGCTATGTATATAAAACAAGAGAAATAGTGAAATGTAAATATGAATCCAAATAATTTAGTACAGATTTCAAGTAAAAATAGTGTAGCTATATTTATGATAAATTAGTCCAATAGTCTGTGATTGGATATGAATGATATGGTGATATTTTTTTTAACTATGAAATTAAAATTTGCAGCTTGACTTAATAATGTCTAACAGCAGTGCCTATGTCAAGATATTCTAAATATATATTTATATACAAAGAGAGATGTATATTTATATTAATTTTTGTAAGAAAGTTAAAAATATACTTACTAGATATTACTTTAAAAAAACATTAAAAAAAAATAAAAATAGCCTTGATGTTCAAATCTTAATATATATATTTATACCTATTGATTTATTTCATTTAAATGTACACATACTAATAATTTTATTTTTAATATAAACCTTATACACTTGACTACCTACTGTTGTATCAGAAATACATAGATGTTTGGTTTAATGAATAATGGAATAATTTATTGTTAAAACTTTTACACACGATCTACTTGCACTTGCATGCTTACCAATTATTTATCCATAGATTGTATCTAAACGAATTACATGTTAGATATCATCTATAATAATTGATAAGTGATTACTATGATCTAGATTTAAATACCTTAAAAACCACAAAAAAGGCAGAAAAACTTTTTAAATGTTGCCTATACAATCTTTTTTATTAAATATATTGTTGAATTAGGTATCTCGTTTATAATTTACAAAAAAAACTAATTATTTGTTATAAAAAACAGCTCCAGTCTTTATTAAAGATAATATAGAGGACGTATCGAAATCATGGAGTGACAATCTGTATCAAAAAACACAAAAAACCTATTAGGGTTAAATTAAATATCAAGAAAAATAATTAATAAATTATCCATAGTTAATATAATACATTAGTTAAATAAAATATTTTAAGCCGTATAATGTACAAACATAACCAATAAAATTACGGAAAAATGATTTTAATATGAAAAAATATTGAATAAGTCAAAAGAATGCAAAAGTAAGATTCTCCTTTGAAATATTGGTGATATGAAACAAATTATGAACTTGGAAATAGTTTTCTAAGATCATCCAAAAAAATATGTACTTTGCATTCAGACACAAGAAATTATTACCTACCACAGCTTATTAAAAATAATTTATTCCCAGCGATATAACGAATTGTTTTACAGATAAATATAAAACCATTGAAAGATTTAAAAATAGGTAGGTAATAGCCAGACGTCAGTAGATTATAAATATATTTAAGAATAATACTTCAATAATTATATTATTTATAATGATATTTATTATTGATATTTATTGATAATATTTATTATATTAATAATTATACTTAAAAGTGAAAAAATTATAATTTTACATTTACTTGATACGTCCTTTTTTTCAATTATTATATTAACATTATTAATGAGAGTTTTTATTAATGTGATGAGGCGAGAGGAAACGAATGCAGTAAGAGTGAGTGGTTATGAAGATGGACGTTGAAGGGAAAAGAGGAAGAGGAAGACCAAAAAAGAGATGGTTGGAGACTTTGGAGAATGACATGAGGGCTGTCGGTGTGTGCAGAGGAGATGTGATTGACCGAGTAAAGTGGAGGTGTAGGACAAGGGTGGCCGACCCCAAATAGTTGGGAGGAAGGCGAGGCAAAAGAAGAAGAAGAATGAGAGTTTTTATTAATAATTAGTGTTTTTAAAATTTTACATATCGTTGATGACATGGTAATACCACGTATCTCAATTTTGGTAATTGTTCAGGAGAGACAAAAGACTGATTAATTCCAAAACCAACCACTTTTACAGACATATTTTGATTTACAAAAATGTAAATAACACGTTTAATAACCACAAAATATTTGATAACGTGTTAACATAAAATGAGCGCAAAGAGGTTATAAGACTTTTGATACCAAAATCTCATTTTCATAAAAATTAAAGATACGTGGTATTACCGTGTCATCAACGATATACCCAAGGTGGATATATACCTAACCAATATTATAAGTTATTATCTATGTAAAGATTATTTTCAAAAAATATATTAAATTATTCTTTTTATTACCTTTTATAACCTTTTATAACTATTTATTACCTTTTTTGGGTTTTTTGTTGTTGGCTAAACGGCGATCACTAATAACTCGATGAACTTTCTAGTAGTTGATTACTAGGGCAGAGGACTTGAAGCATTTGCATATTTGTTTTGCATAGTCACAAAAATAGCAGAGTACGAAACAAATACGTTTCATGTTCTCATAAAGCTAGTTTTGAAATTTTATTTTGCATATAAATGCATATTTTGAGTCCTTTTTGTTTTTCGGGCATATTTTACACTTTTATACGCTATTTTATACTTTTTGAAAAATATATAACTTAAATCGATTTTTTCCAAAGCGACATTTATATTTCAAACAATACAGTCAAAATGTTTGCATACAAATTTATTTATTTTTAATTTTTATCTTATAATATGAATTTTGACTTTCTGCAAGCACACATTTTTCCTAGAAGCGATAATGATCTAATGTCGTTTCTTTACAAAATATTAAGAAAATTAAGTAAAATGTATTTTGTTTATTTGGCTATGGTATATAATATATTAAAATTATGTAATTGTTTTGACTTGTTTTAAACACGATTTATTTTATAAATTCTTTGAAATAAAAAGACTGAAAACATTTTTAAGTGCATATTATGGGGTTTTTAAGTGCATAAGTGCTTGCATATCTAGAGCTTTTTTAGAGCTATAAGTCCTCTGCCCTATTGATTACTATAGTCTGATATGATAATTTAATGTCACTTTCCTTTTTATAAGTACAAATTTGATTATAAAAAAAAATTATGCACGTATTTGTTTAATATTCTTATGTTAATCATCATTATATTTTTTATCTTTAATGAAATATTAAATTATTGACTCATCTGCTGTAAATTTGCTTATCTTCTTTGCTTACTGCATATCATAAATCTGTGTCCACGAGTTAATATTTATCTTAATAATTAAGATAATTATTCGTGCCTGTGACTCAATAATGTTAAAAAAAATAATGTAAGATAATACCTAATGTTTAAGTTTATGCAATAAATGGTGTGCAAATGAAACATAATTATTATTCGAATTCTCGAAGGTTAATGTGAATATAAATAGACACTAATTTCCAAGCATTCATTATTTTTTCGTCCGATTTCAAAATATTCCTCATTGGTCTGTAATGTTTGTTCGCAGTATGCGTTTATTCAATTACATTACTTGAATTGGCTAATAAAACAGGGTGAATTTAACATTTTCTAAAACAAAAAATTAAAGTTACATTTATTTAATTATTAATACCTTGTAATTTATTAAATTCACCTACACGTTTTGTTAAAATAGGCCCAAAAGTATTGTAGGCACTCCTTAAATTACAGATCAGCGAATGCCTGTGCATTAGATGTATGAACAATTTTGTTCTAGGTAATGTAATCTATATAAGCCATAAAAGTCCATGTAAGCCTATGAAAACGGTCAACGACCATACACCACTCAAATTCGACTCTCTTGACTTATAACGTGTGTGCCACTGTCCAACGCTATCCACTATTAGTTGCATCGTATATAGTGTCATAAGTTCATAATTTATAATTTTCCTAGGAATGGATTTTTTAATTTCCCTGTCTCACTACCCTGCTAATGGAGAACATAAATACTATATTTCAATTTATTTTTACAATTTCCCCACGTTTAACCGTTAAAGTGCTAAATTTAATCTGTGTGTGAGGAAAAAATTTAAAATTTATTTAAAATTTCAGACTGAAGTTTAAATAAAACATAAGAAAATTTAAAGCGTAGGAAACATAAGAAGGAACTTTTGGATAGACCTTTGTGATTTAAGAAACACAAACAGTTTTTGCAATAGTTACATAATTTTAATTATTAGATAATTTATTATTTTACCGTAATTTATTATTTTATTTATTATTAAAGCCTCGATTATATTGAGCGAGTTTACTAGCTGCTTGTTGGCAAATTCACTATCTGCTAGTAAACTCACCCAGTATAATCATGTTCACTAGCTAACTAGCAGATTGTAAACTATCTGATAGTGAAGTTGAGAGCTGGGCTACTTTACTCGCTACTCGCTGGCATTTCTAGTTTCAGTGTCTACAAAATGTCCACGGAAATAGTACGTGCGGGTGTCATTATTTTAGCACGTGATTTTGATAATTGGCTACTGAGCGAGTAGAACGTTTTGCGTGTAATCATTACAATAGCACTAGCCAACTAGTCCGCTTCTAAAATAGCCAACAAGCAGCAGCTGCTACAAGCTGCTTGTAAACTCGCTCAATGTAATCGAGGCTTAACTTGATTCGTTCTTAGAATTGCATGGAACCAACAATAAAAAAAACCGGATGGGCCTCGCTCTGCTGTACACTTGGGGGTGGAGTGCGACTCTTCATAGGATAGGTCATTATAATGGATTTGTTAAATTTGAATTCAATGATAGGTATCATTGTCTACGAAAAACGATTCTGAACGAAGATGATATGTTAGTCTAGAATATAATACATTGTTATTTATAAATATTGTAATAAGTATATTTTATTTTGAAACGAAAAATTTAGAAAAATTGCCTATAAATAAGTCAAAATATGTCAAAATACTTTGAAAACTTAACCATGTATAGAAAACGTCAATATAAAGATTTGGTGAAAATTTCAAGTTGTTGCAGTTTTTCGTTTTTGAGTTAGAGCATTTTAAAAAAAAACCGATATCATTTGTCAGTCTAGAATATTATACATTATATTATATTTTACATGTAATTTTATGTCAATATTCGCTGTTCAAACGCTTATAAAAAAAAAATTGTGCTTATGGATTTTATTAATTTTTGAATGACATTAAGAACTACTTCTGTGGAATCTTCTATTAAATTTTCAAGTATTTTGTACGAGCCAAATTTATTTTATCACCGATTGTAAAAATAAAATGTAAAAAAATCGAATATTTTAAATGCCTATAAGTGGTTTAAAAATCCATATAATATTTTGAAAAAATATTACATAAAGGAAATACCAATCTTAACAGCTGGTAGAAATTACAAAAATCTGCGACTTATACTTTTTGAATTATAACAAATATTTAAAATCATTCGAGAATAAATCGTTATTTTATGCAATTTCGTAAATATTTAAATTTCAAACAGTCATAAAATTTGTTCCTCTAAGTCCGGTAGAAATGTTTTTAAAGATTTTTGAAGAGTAGCTTATAGATAACCTAGTGTTAAAATTTTGAACCTTAAGTATGAACAGAAAAAATTTTATGAATTTTTATCTACAAAATAACTTGCAAATTTTCTCAATTTTTACATATTTTGTATAAATTGGAACTTTGAGCACTTATAAAAAAAAATTGTGACTTACGATTTTAGATTTTTTTTTATCAGTTAAGGAACAACTTATAAGAAACCTTGTATTAAATTTTTAAGATTTTCTGGCCTGCCAAAAAAATTTATCGTCATTTTAAAAAAAAATTCTTAAAAAAAATGTAAATATCAATTGTCTATAAATAGCTCAATAAAAGTCAAAATACTTTTAAAATTTAACGGTGTATAGAGAACGCTAATCTTAACATTTGGAGAAAATTTTAAGTATTTACATCGATTAGTTTTTGAGTTATAGCAAAATAAAAATTTGATTTTGTCGAAAACTGGTTTTGCGTAAAAACTCCCGTTTTTCCCTTATTTTTTTAGGGTTTTTCCCGTCGCATTTAAAAAATATTAAAAATTTTTTACTTTTGGACCCCCCAAAGTACCAACTAGATTCACTTTCCTTTCAGAAAAGTTGCTACATAAGCAAATCGAAGCATTTTTACTGCAAAAAAGGAGTCGTCAGACACAAAAAAAAAAAATAAAAAAAAACACACATCATTGTAAAACCAATAGATTCCATCACTCCGTTCAGAATCTAAAATAAGATACACAATATAATATTTTCACCAAACGATATTTTTTATACAAATTTTTTAATCACAAAATCGCATCGGTTGGTCAAACTGATAAATTGAGGTTATAAATTGTTATCATTTTATCAATTATAAAGTTCCCAGATTGTTGATTATCAACATGTGTGTTTGATTTTGATATTTAAAAAATATTTTATATATTCTTAGGAAAAATTTACCATTTAAATAAGACCATGAATTCCGAAGAGTATGAATTTAAAGACAGAACAAAAGTGAAACGACATCGAAAGCCAATTAATAGAACGACTAAGCGAACCATAACCTTTGATGAAAAATCTAGAATGTAAGTATTGTTCAGCACAAATCATTTTTGTAATTCAAAATTCAAAATGTAGAGTTCTTACAGTAATCACTCTTGTTTTCGTTGTATACCTAGTTTTTAATACTAGTTAGAGCACACTTTTAATAATCAATAAGTAGGTAAACAACAAATTTTTAACTGTTCCCAGGAGTTCTTACATATTATTTTATATTCACCTAATATACCTTTTCTTTTTCCCCTACTGGTTACCTAATTATTATAAAAGTTGAGTTTTGACAGTAGCAATAACTCTATAGTCAGTGAATTACTGCAACAATAGTAAACTATTTAAAAACTTAATTTAAAGTGGTATAGAAAAAGAAATGCGTACACCATAAATATATTATTTACTTTGAAAATAGAACCTTTTAAGTTTCTCGTTAATATAGTAATACAAAGGAATAATTCTTATATTTTATAAGTATTATTACTATATACAGTATTATGCATTTCATTTAAAGACTAACATTTATTAAATGTAATTTTAGGGAGTTTTTGACAGGATTTCATAAAAGAAAGCTTGCACGAAAAAAGAAAGCTAAAGAAGATTTTGAAAAAAAGTTAAAAGAAGAAAAAAAAAGAATCAAAGCTGAGGTAGCTATTTGTTTTTCATACATTTTGAACATTTTTACAATTTTGTTTGTTTGCTATTCTTTAGGCAAGAGAAACTTTCAAAAAATTGACTAATTCTCATCCATTTGTCCCAGAACCTCTTGATTTGGTCACTCAAGAATACAGTTTAGAAATCATACTGTGCAAATATGTGATTTGTCCACCGACGAGATTGCAAAAAGTAACAATTGGATTGGATCAAATCAGGTGTTATTAAAGTTTTAAATTATTTAATGATTATTAATAGTCAAATTTAATTGCAAAAATAATATTACTATTAATATTATAATAATTGAAATTCATCATAAATTTTTCTGTAAATAAACTATAAAAATATAAATATTAGTTGTTACAGATGAGATTATAATATTTCAATCATAAAGATACATCTTTTTATTAATTTAAGTTATTTTCAGTAATATTGATTGTGTTTACGCATTGTATAAAAATGCATTTAATATATCTTTATATATTTGGTTATTTTTAGGTAATTTATGAGGATGACAAAAAAAGTGATGATGATCAAGAAGTTGAAAGTGAAAATAATGATGACACCGAAGATGTACCTGGAATGAGTTTTAATTCATTAAAAGAAATCAAAAAAGCAATTAAGAAACAAGCATCTGAAACTGTACAAAACAGCAAAGTATTTAAGATGAAAAACAAAATCGAACGCATTAAAGATAAAAAGAAAGCAAAAAGGAAAAAACTTTTAGAATCTAAAAGAAAAAAATGGTTGAAAAAAAAAGGGAAAAAAGTTAAATAATAGGTAACAAAACTTATACCCATGTAATTACTTTTTATATATATTGTTATAATATTAAAATTAAAATAATTAATGTGAAATTTAACTGGAAATGTTAAACTTATTTTTTTACTTTAGGTTAAACTTAATTTATAAACATCAAAAAACATATTTTGAATATTATATACAGCAATCACACAATAGAAGTCAGCTTTATTTATATATTTATATTTAATTAGAAAATGATCCGAATTTCATATATTTTTATCCAGAATTTTAATATTTTGCAGGGTCTTGCACCCGATTTAACCTGAACCCCTAACACCCCTAAACACCTTTAAAAAATCAAACACCCAAAACCCGTATAATCCGAATGATTCTGTTTTCAAAACACCCGTATTAACCAAAACCCGAATAGATATTCGGGTTAACCCGAAATCCCGAACAAATTTTTTTCATTCCTCATGCGACATATCATTTCGTATGTATTTCTTGTGGTGAGTGCGATTTTGTAAAGTTAAATAATCAATAATAATAATAACAGGAACAATCTTACAAACAATCATAGGTAATTTCTTGAAAATAAAATCCATTAAAATGTTTAATAATGTAATTGATTCTGATTAAAATATCAAGTATTTAATTATTTCTTGTACCTATTATATGATATAATTTATTACTTTATTACTTTATTAGTAAAATAAATCGAAATATAGCCAATAGAAATATAAAATAGACGTGGCCTCAATAAAATTTTTTTTTTTTTTTGAGGGGATCATCAAAAGTTATATTTTATCCAGATTTCTCAGCACCCATATTAACCAATATTAACCCGAATAATAACGGTTTTGAAAACCCAAATGTTTGTTTAAATTTTTATTCGGGTGTTTGAATATATCCAAATACATCTAGCACCTGAAACCCAAGTAAATGATTCGGGTGCAAGGCCCTGATATTTTGACACATTGAGTATTAAATTTGACCGATTAATATCAAAGTAGAATAATAGTTTTTTAAAAAAAGGTCAATTCCTAAATTGGGTAAAACTCATATGGGAAAAATCAAAAATTTCAAGTGCTTATAAACAGTACACAACAATTGAATTTTCTTATATTCGTAAGAAGCTTGAAAAAGTCAAATTAAATGGTATGGTTTTAAATCATATGGTTTTTAAAATTTACATAATCTATGATTAATTCTGACGACACAATGGTTTGATATTAGTTTCGTTAACTAACATGCACCTAAAGAAGACAAACGACAAGAGGAAAAGGACTTTTTTACGAAGATGTTATGGCCACACTAAACACAATACCAAGGAGAAGAACTCAAATTGTACTTGGTGATACAATTGCAAAGATTGGGAAAGAAACCACATTCAGACCAGTTATAGGTAGCCATAGCTTACATAACACAAGTAATGAAAATGGATTAAGACTAATTGATTTGGCAACTGAAAGAGGTCTAGTAGTTAAAAGTACAATGTTCCCACATAAAATGATACATAAAGGTACTTGGAGCTCACCAGACGGAAGTATGTAAACCAAATTGATCATATACTAATAAACCTGAGATTCAGCAACTCTATTCAAGATGTTAGGACTGTAAGAGGGGCAGATAGTGACTCCGATCACTTTCTTGTTAAAGGAAAAATTAAAGTAAAACTTAAAAATCCTGCTCGATCTACTGGGACTATCATGGACAGATATGATGTATCCAAGTTAGAGTCCGAAAAGAAGAGTTGGTGTCTTAAAAACAGACTAAAAGAACAGTTTAGAACCATTTATTTTGATAGTATAGGGTCAATTGACGAAAGATGAAAAAAAGTGAGAGACTCAATAAAGACAGTATCAGAATTAGTTTTGGGTAAACCGAAAAAAATAAAGAAGCCATGGTTTAATGAAATTTGCGAGAAAGTACTAGTTCAAAGAAAGAGTCTAAGGACCATATGGCTTGGTGATCCTACAAACAAAGACGAAGAAGAACAGTATAAATGATACCAAAAAGAAGCACATTAAGAAGAGAAAAACGGTTGTACGCCCAAAAATTGTTAGAAGAAGCGGAAAAAAATTTTAGAATAAATAATATACGACAACTATATCAGAAGATAAACACGACAAGAGGAGGATATAAGAAATGAGAGAGGTTTCTAAGAGAAGATGATGGGACGCTAGTGACTGAACAAGGGAAGCTTCTGGAGAAGTGGACTGGATATTTTGAGAAACTCCTTAACTGTGATGACTCAGTGGAAGAATTTCCAAGATTAAACATAACTACAAATGATAGCGTTTATCCAACACCTTCAAAACAAGAAATTACTGTACAAATCAAAAGGATAAAAAATCATAAATCCCCGGGAGAAGATGGTATTCAAGCAGAATTTAAGAGGGTAGATGAAGAAGCGATATCTAGAATCCACGAAGTAATAGAACTGATTTAGGAAAATGAGAGACTCCCAGAAGATTGGAACACTTCGTTAATATGTCCAATACATAAGAAGAATGACCCTCAAGATTGTAAAAATTATAGAGGTATAGCTCTATTAAATGTAGCCTATAAGATTCTGGCATATTGTATTTCGATAGGATAAAACCTTTATTGGAAGGTGTTCTTGGAGAATACCAGTGGGGTTTTAGACCTAACAGATCTACAACAGATCAGATTTTCTGTATTTGCCAAATTGCACAAAAGTCATGGGAATATAACAAAGAATTATACATTCTATTTATCGATTTTGAGAAGAAAGCATATGACTCCATCCATAGACCTACCTTAATCAACATATTAAAAGAATTTAACTTCCCAATAAAACTAGTAAATTTGATAAAGGCTAATCTTAAAAACACTTTGATAAAAATTAAAATTGCGAATACAGTATCAGAGTCAGTTAGAGTATCTACGGGCTTAAGACAAGGAGACGCTCTTTCTCCTGTCCTCTTTAATCTAATGCTTGAAAAAATTTCAGAGAACTAATACTATTGACGGGGTTACGATGGGTAACACGACAATAGGTTTACTAGCATATGCCGATGACGTAGCCCTTTTGGGAAATAATTTAGATACTGTAAAACAGAATTGTAGAAAACTAATAAATGTAGCAAGCAAATGTGATCTAAAGATCAATGACACAAAAACGAGTTATGTCATAATTGGAAGAAGAATTAGAGAATACCGACAAGGAGAGTTTATGGAAATAGATCACCATAAGTTTAAGAGAGTGTCCATTTTAAATACCTAGGATCTATAATAACAGAAGATAGTGACCTTAAGATGGAGATGGACACTAGGATTCTAATGGGAAATAGGTGCTTTTTTGGCTTAGGGAGTATGTTTAGATCAAAAATCTTGTCGACAAAATTAAAAATACAATTATACATGACCCTGATAAGACCAGTAGTTTTATATGGCTCTGAGACGTGGACACTGAGAAAGGTAGAAGAAATAAGACTTGCGTTGTTTGAACGAAAAATTCTAAGAAGAATTTATGGACCATGTATCGATTCTGACACTAGAGAATGGAGGATACGCTACAATGATGAACTGAAGAACTTATTTCAAAAACCAGATATTATATCCGAAATTAATAGGAGAAGATTAATGTGGGCTGGACATGCCTGGAGGAAAGAGGGCTCTTTCATTAAGGCAGTTATTAAAGAAAATCCGACTGGGAAAAGACCGTTGGGAAGACCGCGTTTACGATGGGAGGATCGTATCAAAAAGGATGTTAAAGCAGTAGAACCAAATACACAGTGGAGAGAAGCTGCAGAGGATAGGGAAAGATGGCGACAAATTTGTTTGCAGGGATGGTCTGGAAGGCCGTAACCCACAAGAAGAAGAAGAAGACATAATCTATAGTAAATGTTGGTATGAGCATTTAGTATAAATTTCATGTTTTTATAATGGTTATTCTATGAGTTATGAAGAAAAAAAAATTTGATTTATCTGAAAACCGGTATACATTAAAAATTGAGAGTTTTTTTTTTTTTTATAATATTTTCCAATTATCAAAAATAAACTGAAGAGAAATTACCCACTTAAATAACAACTAGTTATCATTTTCTATTAATGATTGTAATGATAAAAGTATTTTTGTGTATTTGGAGCCTTACAAAACCTTTCACTCATGTTTTAAGATTGTGTTGTTTACATATGATTTAACTAATTTTTTTATGATTTTCTGGATTGTAAGTAATTTATATTCATTATTTTCATGGCTTTTGAGTAAAGCATTGAAACTGATTGTCTGCATTTGATAGTATTTAATTAGTTGTATGTATTATTTAGTGTATTAATATAATGAAAAATATTTATTCGGAATAATATATCTCAACAAAAGAAACTTTCACGATATTCGATAATCCCACCTACGTCACGCCGTTTACACTGGTTAGATACTTACACAGTTACACCACTGTGTACGTTGAGGGGTTAGAGATCTAAAAAAATAATATTATGTTATATTTTCCTCGAGGATATTGATCATATTTATTTCAGATATAAATATATAATTAGGCATGGGATAGGACCCAAAAGTTTCGAACGGTGTTATTTCAAAAAATACATATTTTGTATTAATCAAACCGAAATATTACGGCATTTGAAAAATCAATAATAACTTATTTGTTCTAATATTTCCTATTTATTGTAATATTCGTATAAAATAACCTTTCAGGATGTAAAAATGTAAATTGAACGGTTAAGTATATTAACAAATCAATGACTATCGTGGTCATTTGAGAAATTAACGTCGTCTAGAATTTATGAAAATTACCAACAGCACACAGTAGAAATTCTTTACCGTGCCCGTAACTTTGTTGCCCAGTTCATTATTTTTGTATGGTTAAAATATTCACCGAGTTATGCTTGTACACCATGCACATTTGCCTCCCGAAAATGTCTTGGTGGGCTCCAACACAGCTCCACAAACCTGTTTGACGTAACTAGTCCACCGAGTAATGCTCTTAAGACGACGAGGTCTCTTTCCAAGGTGTATTTTTCAGTTTTTTATTCAGAAGTAAGGCGAATGCTCAGTCGCACGGGAATGCTGCACATAGAAAATATGTATGATGTATTCGACCTACCAGAAATCTCGAGCGAGGTCACCTGTATGACTCATGATACAATAACTTCGTGATTGACTACCTACTGAATAACACAGAAAAAAAAGTAATCGGCTGTTGAAGTTACCCACAAACCGCGTAGTAACCATTAATCTTCTTGATTTATGGTCGCACGATGATGGAAGCTTACATTTTGCGAAATAAATAGTTACTTTAGCTTTATTATTTGACTTTGATATCATTTTAATATTTATAATCCAAATAAGACGTAATTAGATAAACTTTTAAAAATTTGATCAGTTATAGTGTAATACAGTACTTGCCATAGGTTTACTTTTTTCTTCACACGTCAAACTCCTAGGAATTTATTTGAAACGAACACTATTTTAGCATAAATAACTAATCGTTATCTTTAGTCGTTGATATTTTTTCAATCGTTTGCGTGATCAAGATCTTACTACATAGCTTGACGCTATACTTTATAGGTTTAGACTTGGAAAAAAAAATCAATAATTGTATTTTAACGATATAAGTATTTTTCTGATTTCCGAGTAAATTTTGGGCTTTACGCCTAAGTTTTAATAAAACCGTTTTACGTAGCCGCGCACAGTGATTACCAGGGTTAGGATTTGTATGCAATAAAAAATTGTAAAATATGCATTTTATTTACCAAAATATGCAAAAATATGCATTTTAATTTTTATAATATAAACACAAAAATATTGTTACAAAAAAAATATTTATCTATTGAAATACAGGTTGGCTGTTTGTCTTCAAAATAAAATAAAATAATTTAAAAATTAATAAAATTTATAATTCGCATTTGTATTACATGCTACAACCACATATTTTTTTAAATTTTCAAAATGAATGATCGGCGATTGGATCGTAGTATGGCTTTGTATTGACTGAAGCTCCTTTCAACGTCACATGATGTAGTTGGCGTGTATTTAAGCAATGACAAACTTTTATTAATTGTGTTCATCTTTTTCTATCAAACTATTTAATCTTTAATCGCA